>JBBPBX010030260.1:24537-35302 GCA_038048925.1 Garcialebias charrua
ATAGCAAATATATGTCTGAGCTGAACTTTTCTTTAATAAATGAACGTAATTGTGAAAGGAGCTGGATTTAAAAAATTTGTTTCACCAAAAGTGATAACAAGCCATATATAGGTCGCACCTGAGTATAGGTCGCAGGCCTTGGGGGAAAAAACATTAAAAAGTGTGACCTATACACCGGAAAATACGGTAATCAAAAAGGCGTTCAATACAAGATCAACTGGACTTTATTTGTTACAGAGGACGTTTCGACCTCTATCCAGAGGGCTTTATCAATTCAATGCACAGACTGTGTGCGTGTGGAGTTATAACAGTCTTAGGAGTCACGCACCAACATATGTAAATTGCAAGCTGAGGTACATGTAAATTGACAGTCACACCTTAACAGTAGGGGGTTCCCTTGAGGTCTCTGCTCATTGAATTGATAAAGCCCTCTGGATAGAGGTCGAAACATCTTCTGTAACAAATAAAGTCCAGTTGATCTTGTATTGAACACCTTTTTGATTTTATCATGTCCTGGACGACTGAGAATCTTCACCAGCATATATACACTATACTGTACTACTGTACTGTCAATAGTCCACCATTCTCAATGTTCAATACATATTGAACATTATTGAACATTATTATTGATATTGTTTATCTTATTTCTTCATATATAGGTACTCCCCGACTTACGAACGAGTTCCGTTCCTACGCCCGTTCGTAACACGAAAATCGCCGTAAGTCAAAAATACGTCCAAAGGGCACCTCATACAGCTGAGGAAGGCCAAGCTGCCGGCCAAGCTGATGGTGCAGTTCTACACGGCCATCATCGAGTCCATCCTCAGCTCGTCCATCACAGTGTGGTACGCCGGGGCCACTGTCAGGGACAGACCGGGGCCACTGTCAGGGACAGACACAGACTGCAGCGCATTGTGCGCTCTGCTGAGAAGGTAATCGGCTGTAGTCTCCCATCTCTCCATGACCTGTACGTCTCCAGGACTGTGAGGCGAGCAGGTCGGATCACAGCTGACCCTTCTCACCCTGCATACGGTCTGTTCGAACGCACTCCCCTCAGGCAGGAGGCTTCGGTCAATTGGGACCAGAACCTCCCGCCATAAAAACAGTTTCTTCCCCTCTGCTGTCAGACTTTTGAACACTCATAACCATGTTACCTCATAACTTGCCTTGGTTGCTGTATTTTGTATTTTGATTGGGAATCACTGTATCACTGTATTTTGATTGCACCACTTTAATTGCGCTGTTTTTTAGTAGGTTTTGTTCACTGAATATCGTATTGATGTACAATATTACATAATTCCTCTTTTTTAAAATGGTGATAAATGTGTATTCAATAATTATAGGCCAATATCCTTATTACCACAGTTCTCAAAAATTCTAGAAAAACTATTTGTGACCAGATTGGATCAATTTATTGATAAACAAAATATTTTAAGTAGCAGTCAGTATGGGTTTAGAGGAAAAAACTCTACATCAATGGCTCTCATGGATTTAATGGAACAAATAACTAATGCTGTCGATCATAAACAGTACTGTGTTAGTGTTTTTGTTGATCTAAAAAAAGCATTTGATACCATTGACCACACCATTCTCCTTGAAAAACTAAATAAATATGGTATTAGAGGACCAGCATTACAGTGGGTATCTAGCTATTTGAAAGATAGGAAACAGTTTGTGCAAATAAATGATGTTAGATCTGACCTCCGTGATATCACTTGTGGAGTTCCTCAGGGCTCTGTGCTTGGACCAAAGTTATTTATTTTATATGTGAATGACTTGGTAAATGTGTCAGGACTTCTTAAATGTGTTCTTTTTGCCGATGACACCACATTTTTCTGTTCGGGTAAAGACATAAAACAGATTTTGGATATGATGAAAACAGAATTTATAAAAATACAAACTTGGTTTCATACCTGCAAACTAGTCACCTTTCGGCGAAAATCGCCGTTTTCAAAGCAAAATATATCATTTACGTGATTCGTGTAGATCCGATGAGTTTTTGTTTTTGAGGAAGGGGGGGGGGGGTCAGACCCGTGACTGCATCAGAATGCATCATTTCCCACTGACTGGATTTCAAGACACAGTGAGACATCTTGTCGACAATAAAACATCTTTGTTGGAGCGCGAGATTTACCCAATCAGTCTCAAGACAGACTATAGTGGGCGGGACATCTATGGCCGCAGCCAAGTAAGCGCGAGTTCAGGGCTCTGGTTCAACAGAGCGAGTGGGGAGGCGAAAACAGATTAGAGGCGGTGTTTTACAAATGACTGACGCAGAGCCAAGTCCTCTAGTGTGGGAGCTCCACCACGCTTCATAAAAAAAAAAAAAAAACTGCGCGAGCGCGACACGTGCTTTGAAAAGTGACGACACTACACAGGAGAACCAACGTAAACATGACCGAGTCGTAAACTAACAGCAGCAGTAAGTCTCTTCATTAAACCATTTGTTCCGTTTCAAAGTGAGAAAACATAATGTCAGTCTCTGCTCTGTTTTGAACGCCTCTTTTTATTTTTTGACTACCATCTTTTTAGTGTATGTCCTAATTATATTGGGATATGTTAATAAATGTATTTTTTCCTAAAGTCAAAAGTCGTTAAAGAGCAAATTTTTCTTTATGCTGTAGATGAGAAAGAGCCCAGTAACACACATTGTCTGGAAAGTAAAATAGTTCAAATCAGTGATGCTGTTCTGAGTCTATCACTAAATCAGAAAACTGTAAAAAGCCCCTCCTAAATTCACTGTTGGTTATTAAAATATCACCTGTTCATTGGGTAAAGTTAATATTTTTATACATGCAGTTGAGTGTCATTATTGTTTAGTAAAATGGCATGTTGTGTTACCAATAAAACTAAATAAAAATTAACAAATTAAAAGTCAATTGCACCCCTAAAGTCACTGTGATAAATTGTCACATTAATTTCATTATCTTAGCCACAGGAGTGAGTTTAAAAACAGGATGATGTCTATATGAACTAGTTGAATGAGGTGTCTCTAAAATATCCTGATTCATGATCAATAATAATTTAAACAATTTTTTAATCTGTCCACAGGACCTGACTTTATTTTGTTAGATGTCTCTAAAATAGTTATTGAATCAAGTGTTTACATGTAGGTGAACATAGATGTTTAACAACTTGTTAAAATACACCAGAAAAAAAGGAAATGGCATCTACTTTATTCAAAATTTTCTGGCAAAACATTTAAGAAATGAGTTTTTACTGTTAATAATAATAATGAATTTAATTTATAACGCACTTTTCATTAATGAAAATCTCAAAGTGCTAAAATGTTCTGCTGTATTTGGCTTGCTGCTGTTGTTGTTTGTTAATTTTTTGGTTGACACAATCTTTCCTATTTATGTTCTCATTAAATTAAGTTAGTAAATGACTTTTACCTGAAGCATGTTAATAAAATTACAATTAAGTTAGTAAATGACTTTTACCTGAAGCATGTTAATAAAATTACAAAATCTCTCCGGGGGGTGGGGGGGCTTGGCGCAACGTTTGTCACCTTTTTCATCCCTTCTGAGTTTGCAGGTATGTTTTGTAAAAGATATTCTGTGACTATTTCCAACAAGTTCCCAAACCATGATTTGCTCCTAGTTTCTTAAGAATACTTTAAAAACAAACTAATTAAACCTTAGATCATAATTTGGACTATAGATGTTGGTTCTAAAATACTGGTTCACTGGTTTTGCAATAAGTGGACAGAACCAACCCATCTGTTACAGGTCCCGAGTGTCAGGACTGCTGCAACAGTGATGACACACAATCTGAAGGATGATAAAATAGAAGTCAGTAATGACGACCGTAGCGCTGTGGTTCACATCCAGATTGAGTTTGAGGCTAACCGGAAATCCATCCCAAAACCAACCTGGAAGCAACGCCCCCCAAACAAAGGTTCCGCCTCGTCATTACCGCTCCCGTCCCCACCTCAGGAAAGCACTATAAATGCAGGCAGATTAACATGCCGAACCACAAACAAAATATAACTTGTATATAGATATATATTTTTTTAGAAAATAGGATAAACTGCACATGGAAATATTTTACAATTATTAGAAAACAAAATATTGTGGTGGCATTTTTAGGTGCACCACACAACCAATCAAATTATTTGTTTTTTCAAATGGTCAAACTCCATGAAATGTTATTTGTGTAATTCCTGAGTGAATTGTGTATTAATCAAGTTAGTTACTTTGTTATATAAACGATCTCTAGTTTAGATGAACTAATTGTTTTATTGAGACTGACCTTATTGTGTTTTTCATATATATATTACTACAATGTATTTCCTGTAAGCTGAATAATGTTTACATCACGTCACAATGTCAAAATATGGGACACTTCAGCATATGACTGCTGGTGGATTCGAACCCCCAACTCTCGCATTGGAGGATGACTGCTCTAACCGCTCAGCCACAGCCGCCCCACCTCCGAGGTCACACAGAACTGAAGTGTTCACTTCTCCGGTTTGTTGTTAAATAGTCTTTGAGGTGTGGAGGTTTGTGGTCCGTTACCACAGTTACTTTCCACATCTGTAGGTTGTGTATTCTCAATGCTGTTTATGCTTTTGTCAGGTGAAACATGTATCTACTGTATGTGTGATACTTCAATAAATAAATATCCTTATCCTTATGTGTGAGCCATCTTTTTTTTCCTTCAACCTTTATTTAGACAGGTTAATCACATTAAGCCTTGGGGACTCATTTACATCTTATTCTGTGTCATTTGATCTAAATGTACAGTATGTTATGCTTTGGTATCACTGTTTGTGGAATGAAGTACAGTAACAGCTGACTAGATTCTCATCACACTCCTCCCCCTCAGCCTGTCCCTCCTATGAGACGGTCAGACAACGGGTTGGACTGGATGCAGCTGGCCGCGGTCGGTCTCCCTGTTTCGGTTCAGCGAGAGTGGCGTCCCGCTGAAGCCCCAGAGCTCGAATGTCCAACGTAAAACTAACTTGACCATGACAAGAAAGTTAATTCTCAATAGTCCAGGTATCAAATCCGCTCATTCTCAATCAGTTCATCTGGACAGTTTCTTTTTAGCAGAAACGTTTCTGCTAAAAAGAAACTGTCCAGATGAACTGATTGAGAATGAGCGGATTTGATACCTGGACTATTGAGAATTAACTTTCTTGTCTTGAACCACTTTGGACATGTCTGCCTGCCTGGGAGGAGTCGACGAGGGACACGCCCCCAGAAACCATCTTGGCTACAGCAAACTGGTTGGTCCACATAAGTTGCTTACTTGGTGGGTTAACTTCAGTGTGCTTTGGACTACTCTGACTGAGGAAGCCCTCTGGAGTGAGGGTGAAACGTTTCTGCTAAAAAGAAACTGTCCAGATGAACTGATTGAGAATGAGCTAACTTGACCATGGTTTAATGTGGCGCAATGGCTCTGCAGACATTGCACGTTGCTGTCTTGCGGTGTTTAGTGTAAAATACTTCCACACAGTGGACATGTTACGATGAAAAGTTGGCTAGCTGTTAGCTACAGTGCTACTCACTCCGTCCGCACGCTGTAGTTGGCTGTAAACTAAGAAATGGATTTCCTGAATGTGATGTGAGGCGGGTCTTATTACT
Source organism: Garcialebias charrua (assembly GCA_038048925.1). Classification (NCBI taxonomy): domain Eukaryota; kingdom Metazoa; phylum Chordata; class Actinopteri; order Cyprinodontiformes; family Rivulidae; genus Garcialebias; species Garcialebias charrua. The sequence continues at coordinate 30,129 of JBBPBX010030260.1, forward strand.
CTGGGTTCATGAGACACGACTCCGGATCGGCCCCACCCCTACTGCCGTTGCATTGTGGGGAATGTAGTGTTTGTGCATGCAGAACACCAGCGGGCAGCTGTGGCCTGCGGGTCGTTTCTAATAGTAATTAAATATCATCCAGGGGGCCATAAATAATTAATTTGCGGTCCGGATCTGGCCCGCGGGCCGGGACTTTGACATATGTGCTTTAGAGGTAACACTAATAAAAGTGGCAATTTGTATGAACTTCTCAGACTTAGTGCTGAGGAGGATGATCCTATTTTGCTGAAGTGGTTAACAGACCGTACCACAATTTACACAAGCCCTCAAGCACAGAATGAAATTCTAAACATCATGGCAAATTTGATAATTCGAGGCATTGCAGATGAAATCAGGTCCAGTTCTGTTGTTCAGTTTTCAGTCATTGTTGATGGAACACAGGATATTTGTGGCACTGAACAAGAGAGTGTCTGTCTGCGCTATGTGGACCATGACCATATCCCACATGAAGAGTTTGTCGGGCTTTACGAAGTATCTGACACAACAGGCCATGGTATTAAAAGGTAGTAGCAGATGTATTGCTGAGACTCTGACCATGTCTGGCTTTCGTGGTCAGACATATGATGGTGCTTCAAACATGGCAGGAAAATACACAGGTGCACAGGCCTTACTGAGGAAGCAGCAGCCACTAGCCCTTTATGTACACTGTGGCGCACACTGTGTTAATCTTATAACGCAGGTGTGATGCTTAGCTTCCACACTAATCCAGGACTGCCTGTCTTGGGTCCACCAGTTGGGCATTCTATTTGGTCAGTCAGGAAAATTTAAGACAATGTTTGAAAACATTGCCACTTCTGAAAATGCACCAATAACCACCCTGAAACCTCTGTGCCCAACAAGATGGACTGTGCGGCATTCTGCAATCACAGCTGTGTTAGGGCAGTACGAGCGGGTACTCTGAGATGGCACAGAGCAGATCTATGTCAGCTACAACTGCCAGTGGCTTGTTTGAGCATTTCAGTAAAGGTAAGACTGTGTTGGGCCTCACACTTGCCTCTGCTGTTGTTGGAAACCTTGAATGCCTAAATATTGCACTTTAAAAAAAAAACTCAGACTGTGTCTGGTATGCAGGCTGCAGATGACTGTGTGCGATCATCTCTTCAGGAAAAGAGAAATGATGAGAGCTACACTATGTTGTATGAAAAAGCAACAGCATTGGTTGAGTCCATTGACTCCATTGAAAAAACAGATTCAAGACACTTTTCTGGCAAAGCAGTGGATTACTACAGGGCAGAGTTGTTTAAAGTGTTGGACACTGCGGAGGTTCAGTTTGTTGAGCGTTTTGAACAGGACAGCATAAATACTTTGCTAAAGTTAGAGCGTGCACTCCTTACTGGGGACATTGATGGCACCTCATATCAGTATCCCTGAGCTTAAAGTGTGGGTGACATCATCTTTTAACTTAGCATATAGGGACACAACATAAATATCTTGTATCATTCAACTATGTTCGTTTTAGCAAACAAAATGATATATTAATGAAAATTCCTTTCAAAGTGAGTTTAAAATTAAAAACCGTGTTTCTTCACGGGACATCCGACTACACATGAATGCAACATCTGTGACGTAGGAGGGAGAACCTCAGTTCGCGGTTGCAATGATAATGCATATTCATTCTCTGCCAGATCGCCTTTTTTTGTATAACTTGAAAAATGCCGTTGTGTCACATTTGGGTGTTCTAATATCATCAGTGAACAAGTGAGCCTTTTCACTTTCCCAAAAGATGAAATACTTCGTCAAGAATGGAATAAATAAAGCTGCCCCCCCTCGGAGCTCCCTCGCTTCCTGAAAAGGTAAGACTCAAATAAATACGGGTGCAGACCTAAATTAGAACCTGCTGTTTCTTGTTCATCTAACTTTCTGCTTCCCAAACTGAAGACAAATCGCTCAAATCTTCACTTAGATTGCTAAATTCATTGTTTAATTTATTGTCCGCCATGATTGTAAAAGGGGCGTTCTAAAGACGTTCTCCCTCCTACGTCACAGATGTTGCATTCGCGTGTAGTCTGATGTCCCATGAAGAAACACAGTTTTTAGTTTTAAACTCACTTTGAAAGGAATTTTCATTAATATATAATTTTGTTTGCTAAAACGAACATAGTTGAATGATACAAGATACAGGTAGTCCCCGACTTACGAACGAGTTCCATTCCTACGCACCGTTCGTAACACGAAAATTCGTAAGTCGGAACGCATTACACGTGGCGTTCGTAAAACCGGATTTTTGGCCGTAAGTCAGAAAATGTATGCTAACGCTGCGCCGCACACCCGTTTATCAACATGAGACTGAACAAGCGTACATACTGGTTCATAAACATGCACAGAACTTTATTTACAAACGGTTAGCTAACACACTTTCATCTAAAAACACATACCAGTACTGTATTTACTGTACAACAGTACTGTTCGTAAGCTTGTTCTTAAAGTCGGAACGTCATAAGTCGAGGCCGTCGTAACTCGGGGACTACCTGTATTTATGTTGTGTCACTATATGCAAAGTTAAAAGATGATGTCACCCACACTTTAATACAAGGTCCCTTGCTGTTCAGTTGCCCCTTTTTTGCAACAAACACCCTTGTAGCACAGTTGGAGAGGCAGTAGAGATTTTCAGGGGGTTGCCAGCAGAAGTGAGGGGGTTATTTGACCAAGTTGAGGTCCTCCTCAGACTCATGTTGGTAGTGCCAGTGTCTTCATGTGAAGCTGAGAGGAGCTGTAGTGCACTGCGGAGGTTAAAGACCTGGCTACGAGCTAACATGACCCAAGGCATACGCAACAATGGAGTTGTTTGTAATGTCCATAAAGAGAGACTGGACAAGCTGGGCATTAAAATAATCTGCCAAGAATGTGTTGGGCCCAGTGAAAGATGAAGAAATGTTTTTGGCTCTTTTGTTTGAGCCTCTTGGTTAAATGGCAGCACTTTCTCAAATGTAAGGCAGAAAAAAAAGTCCTGTTCTAATCTAATTTTTGTGCTGCAATGAATTGTTGTGTTGCACAATACAGTACATGTTAATATGCTTCATTTATTTTTCTCTTGTGCATACATGTTGTACTTTAGATTTCTCATCTCTTGTATTAAGAGACAACAAATCAATGTTTATGCGTAATTTTATTCGTTAAAGTATTTCTTCTCCTTGAAAGCTGTTTTCTTTTTAAGCTTTAGGATTTTGGGAAGGTGTTGTACCAGATTATCAGTGACACTGACTACAGCAATCTATGAATACAAGCCAAACTGAAATTTAAACAATATTTAGAGGGGACCTATTTTGCAAAATTCTCATTTTGCTACTTCATTATTTGTTGTCTATTGCACTGCTGATTGAAAACATTAAAAAATGTTATAAGAGTAATGAATGTCACTATTGTACTGATTAATATTACTATTAAGACTACTAAATACATGCCATTTAAATCAATATTATTGCTGATTATTCTGCATAGTATATGCATGCAGTTTGGATAAACTTCCTTCTGTACATTTTGCATTACATTTCACTGTAACTTTGCCGACCCCCCAAAATAGCTTTTTAAAAATGTCCCTGTTTATGGTCCCCCCCCCACCAATAGTGAGATGAAATCTATGCCCTTGGGTGGTAGTATCAGTTACATTTTGGGGTCATCTGCTCAGCACTGCTGAACGTTACCAGAGAGTTGTGATAAATAAGAAATCTTGACCTGGGTTATTCTTTGATGTTGAATTGAGGGTATTAGAGTGTTTTGGAGCATTGACACGGCCCTGGGGCTCCAGGGTGTGGCTCAGCTTGATGGGAAGTGAAGGTTCTCCATCAGAAGCTTGCAAGGACTCTAGAGACTCGTACCTCCCTTTCGTAGCTCCTCAGAGCAAGGAAACATCCTGTCAGTTGGACTCTCCAACTTTACCACTGAGAAGCTCTTTAATTATTTTGTATCTAACACTGACCATCCACGGACAGCAGGTGGAGCAGGTGGATGATTTTGAGTACCTTGGCACAGAGATGGACACAAACATGTCTTTTTCACAGCACTGACTCAATTTAGGAAACTAAAGACCTGTCATGTCAGCATGTCACTCTGACCTTGATTTACAAGTCTCTGATCGAGTCCATTTTAACTTTTAATATTTCATCCTGGTTTAACCTCATCAATGTTAAACAAACTAAATTACACAGAATATTCAAACAATCAAGTACTGGCTCACCTCAGTGTCCCCCTGTCAGACATCTACAGCCGCTCACAAGAAAGCCCCCCTGATCACCGAGGACCCTCACATCCACTACACAGCTGCTTCCAGATGCTTCCATCAAAATCATTTGTACCATCTGCAGTAATGTTCTTAAACAAAGCTAAATAGACACATTTTAATGGTGTTAACTGATGGTGATAATGTGGTTTTTATTAGGTTCTATTGTTGGTTCTTGTGTATGTATGATGACTGTAGAGTGTGTCGAAGGAGCATTTCTACCACAATTGTGGTGGACAATAAAGTTTTATCTTATCTTAAACATCTGGCTTCAGCATCCAGCTGATGTTCATCTCTGCACTCTTGAGTTCACATTTCACTCTTTTGATCCATCAGCATCATTTTTAAGACTTTTCATTTGCTCATGTTCGATCACATGACGTGTCTGAGGACTTTCACTCAGCCATGGACAAAACATGATCACCCTCTCATTAATGTCCACTTACAGGGCCTGCTGCTTCTTTGTTCATTCGTTTAAATAAATTGCCCGTTGGAACAAATAGTTGTCTGATAGTAGGATTAAATTACAAAATACAAAACAAACAAAAATATTTCACAAACACGAACTAAATTCAAAGTTTTCTTGAAATTATTGGACTTTATAGCTCATTAAATGTAGTTATCAGTGTATTGTAAAGCCAGTCATTAGGGAGCACAAGCCAGTGTATCTCTTGTGCCGGTCCCAAGCCCGGGTAAATGGTGAGGGTTGTGTCAGGAATGGCATCCGATGTAAAACACTTTTGCCAAAACCATAATGCGAGTTCATCAAAGTGAAACCATACCGGATCGGTCGAGGCCCGGGTTAACAACGTCCGCCACCGGTGCTGTTGACAAACAGGGTGCCGGCGGAAATTGTACTACTGTTAGTCGAAGACCCGAGGAAACGTGTCAGGAGACA
>JBBPBX010030261.1:0-18538 GCA_038048925.1 Garcialebias charrua
AAAGTCAAAGTCAACTTTATTGTCAGAACTGCAATATGTACAGGACATACACAGGATTGAAATTGCGTTTCTCTCAGTCCCTCGGTGCAACAGTAACCATCTAAACACTAAACACTAAAACATTTAATAAACATAAGCATAAAATAGTAAAAGTGTAACACTGTCCTGAGTTTTTTCATAATAGTATAAAAGTATGAAAATTTACACCAACACTGAAACACCAAACACCCAATGAACATAAGCATAAAATGAAATAATAAAAGTGTAATACTGTCCTGAGTTTTTCATAGTAGTATAAAAAGTATAAAAAGTATATCTATAAAATAAACTGAAGGTTCTAGCATTGACATTTGCAAAGAGTGGCACAGCAGCATATAAGTTAATGTACACAGTATATGTATGAGGTAGTTGATGTTGGTATAGAGGCAAAGTGGCATATGCAGTAAGGCACATAAGGCACATTTGGCATCCTTAGATAAGGCTAGTCAGAGAATACTGTATATGTATCAGCAGTAGTGTAGATAAAAGTAGTGTAAATGTAAACAGTAGTAATAAATGTAAAGCAGTAGTAATAAATGTAAACAGTATTAATAAATGTAAACAGTGAATGTAAACAGTAGTATGACTATAGGCAGTAATGTAATACAAACATTAGTGCAAATATGAGAAGTAGTGCAAACTGAATGAGTACATGACCGAGAGTTTAGTGAATAACCCGTTTGATGACACAGAGTCCAGTGTTAAAATCTTTGTGTTGAGTGGTAATGTGTGAGAAAGTTTTTTGTGTTAAGGCAGTTCAAATGGGAGGGGAGGCAGAGCAGGCAGAGTGTTTAGCATTCTGACTGCCTGATGAACAGAGCTGTCTCTCAGTCTGCTGGTTCGAGCCTGGAGACTCCTCAGTCTCCTCCCTGATGGCAGCAGTCTAAAGCGGCTGTGTAGTGGGTGTGTGGGATCACCTGCCATGCAGTGGGCTTTGTGTCGCGTATATCAGGTGGGAGTGAGTTTTGATTTGATTTGATTTGATGTTTATTCATTCATTTTAAAAGAACAATACAAGACAGTTTCATCAGATACAAGATTACAAGTAGGATAAAATGAAGGGAGCAGAAAGAAGATGAAATCTTATTATATCTGCCCCTATTTCACAGTTTGTTCAACCAATGATAACTTTCAAGCAACATCACAGAATGAATAGTTCTACCTATTTTCCTAACTGTAATACACAAACTACATCACAAAATGAATAATTCTACTTAATTTTCCTGACTGTAAAACATAAACTAGATCACAAAATGAATAATTCTACTTAATATTTCTAACTATTTCTAAAAGTTCCAGAGCTGGGGAGCAGAGCAGCTGAATGCTCTGCTCCTCATAGTAACAAGATGGGCAAGGAGAACAATGAGCTGAATAGAAGAAGAGGATCTGAGGGTACGAGCAGGTGTAACAATGTGAACAATGTCTGAAAGGTATGGAGGAGCAAGGTTGTGGACAGCTTTGAATGTAAGGAGGAGTATTTTATAATTGATGCGATATGAGAATGAATTACAGATGAACATTTAATGAGAAAAATTCATCCAGCTGTTCATGAGATACTTTGATAAAACACAAACACACAGGCAAACAAACCAAACAACAGCACAGTAGTCCCCTAGCTACATTGATTGGACTTTTGTGGACTCGCTCTGTCGGAGTTTTTCAATGTAAGATTGTACACGACACACAATTGTCATCTTTCATATTACTCATGTGATTGGGACGTTACGAGATAAAAAAGGTAATGAAAATAATACTTCAGACAGGTGCCGCCATTTTGTGGTTTTCTTTCGATAAGCCTATACTGTAACGCAAGTCAAAGAACTACATTACCCAGAAGCCAACAGTGCTTCCGGCCACTGCTTTCTGCCAAAATGGAGGGACACTGTTGTTTTGCAATGCAAAGTCAGAAGTAATGATCTATCTATTAAACTCACAGAACTGGCAGGAAAGTCACAAATAATCCTGAAGCGTTAGGAAGGGCATCCGGAGTAAGTCAAGTCAGATTTATTTGTAGAGCACATTTAGAAGAGAGAGAAAAGCTCTGCAGAGAGTGGTGAAGGCTGCACAGAAGTCTGTGGGAGTCAGTCTCCCCACCATCACAGACATTTACACCTCCAGATGCAGAAAAAGAGCCACCTGCATCATGAAAGACCTCACTCACCCAGCACACTCACTCTTTGCACCACTCCCCTCGGGACGGAGGTTGAGGAGCATCAAATGTAGAACCACTAGACTGAGGAACAGCTTCTACCCTGAGGCTGTCAGACTCATGAATAAATAAATAATAAGAATAAACACTGCAAAATGTCACATCATACTGATACTGATCTGTTTCTTGTTGCTGCGTTCATCTGTGACCATCTGCTCATGTTCGTGCTGCTGTTTATAATGATGTTTTTCTACTACATTAGGGCTTAGTGTATTACTAGCTGATGTGATGTCTCTCTTAGTTAATCCTAGATGTTATTATTGTATTTCTCTTGCATTTGTTGTTGGATGTAACTGGGACCCTGTGTACATAATCTCGTTTTCAACACATGTACTACATGCGGTGCAAATGACAATAAATTCTCTCTGACTCTCTGACTCTGACTCTGACTTAGAACAGAAACTGCTGTGCACCAAAGTGCTTAACAAAAAGATCACAGCATCAAATAAAAAGTACCAAGACATAATTACAGTGCATGGAATAAAATCTAAAAACATAATTAGAAACAATGAAATACTAAATCAGACCAGATGACTGTGTTAAATAGGAATAAAACAAAAAGCATAAACACAATCAGAATCAAAGAAAAACTAAATCTAAATCAGATCACCCTGTGTTAAATGTTACTGAGTACAGTATTGGAGTGTTTTCAGGAGAGTTTTAAAAGCAGAGACTGAAGTGTCCTGTCGAATGTTGATGGGCAGGCCCTCATGCACGAACCGTTCGTACGCACAGATTTGTTCTTAAACTGTGCGTACGAGTGATTTAGGATCATTTGTGGCATTCAACAATGTTTTCGTATCCTAAGATTTTTTTCAGATACGAACAAAATTTACGAGTGGTCCGGACCTGTCGTATATTTTAGGAGCGTCAGTCTGCTGTCATCCAGACGGAATTTCCCCACTAATAACTTCATATTTCGTTATTTAGAAAATATTTTGGGTTTAAAAAAATCACGCACCATAATTATTCTTGACAATAGGTTATTCTGTTTGAATTAGAATTATAATTTTAAGTTTAATTTGTCTGGTGTGTCGCGCAGGCTTCAGTGAGTCGTGCGCTCCCCTTGGTCATCAAAGCCCTCCTCATATTAACACCCAGGTACATAAAATTCCCATACACCGCCGCAGAACAAGTACGAATTAAGACTGATTTTCATGCTATTGCTGGACTGCTGTGCCAAACACCATCGGAGCAATAGATTATTATATCTGATTCGAAATATAACCTGCAGAATGTGGTTGCGCGATGACCAGGAGGAGCGCGCATGACTCATTTGTGCTGCAAAACATGTTGGCACGCGTCTTGCAGCGTGGCATTTATTGTCCATCCATCTCGGTAACGCAGACTATTCCTTGACCACCTCCTGTCCGTGCTGCGGCGAGACGTTTCTTTGAAGCCATTTTCAGATCAAACCATTTATTCTTGATTTCTGATACTGTACGACCCACGGGAGACACAACATATGCACTACAATATTAATATGAAGTTAACTGTAGTTTCGAGACATTTTAAAATGCTTCTGTTCAAAAACACATCCGACACTTGCGGGGGGGTGGGGGGTAGCGGTGCGCTCTTCTGAATAAGTGAAACTATAATGTAACACAGTTGTTTACACTAAAATTAAAAATATTTGACCATCCGACACTTGCGGGGGGGGGTAGCGGTGCGCCACAGCGCGACTGAGAGCAGAACTTCAATCTCCGAACGCGTGAAGTTCTTTTTACTTCTTGATTTTGAATGAATGGACACTTCCTGCTGTCAAAAGGCAGGAAACGTGGCCTTATATGGTGTTTTGAGGGGTGGGAATTATGTAAATGACCTCTCCGCGAGCACGCGCAGGTTGATAGAACAGGTGGGATTCATTAAATTTACGCAGCTCGTTTACACACTTTTCCTGTGGATAGAAGAGTTTGTTGAATCTGACGTGGCATGTTCGTACGAACGCTTCGTACGAACAAAAGTAAGAGAAATTTAGAATAAAAATACGAACATGTTCGTGCATGAGGGCCATTGTTCCAGAGTTTAGGGCCCATGACTGAAAAGGTTCTATCTCCTCTGAGCTTCAATCTCGTTTTCGGTACCACTAAAAGCAGCTGGTCTGATGATCTCAAAGCCCAAGAAGGAGAATAAGGATGAAGAAAGTCAGAGAGGTATGAGGGTGCGAGGACATTAATGCACTTAAATGTCAGCAGGCTATATTTTTGCTATGTCTGGGTGTAACTGGGACCCTGAGTACACAATTTTGTTCTACCTCATGTACCACATGTGATGCGAATGACAATAAAGAACCTTGAACTTGCACTAAAGTGGATAAGATACATTACTGAGGACCGACACCAGCATAGTAATTCTAGTATAAAAACATACACTTGTGCAGGGTGGAGTATGTCGGACAGTGCTCAGTGTTTGTTTGCCTCCAAAATTCCAACAAAACTGCAATTTTTGAATAAAACAGTTTCAGAGAATTAAATGTAGTAATCAGCTAAATGTAAGCCAACATTTAAAAAAAAATCCCTGAATGCCTCATGTACAGGGACAGTGTTTGATTCACTGACCTTAGGTTAACATTATTTATCTGAGGATCAGACTGCTTTGAGTTGAACTCCATCACAGAACTCTCATCTTGAGCAAGCATGAAGGCAATAATAGGAATAAAAATAGAATAGGAATAGAAATTTCATGATTGAAAGTATATGAAAAAAGAAACAGTATACAAGGATCTAAGATATAAGCTAAACAATAATAATCTAATGTAATATGGTGTATTAAACTGCAGCCTGAACACGAGCCTGTTGTGTGCAGATGGGTGTGAATACAGCAGCTTAAAGGTAAGAAATCAGCAGCATGGATAAAGTTTCAAATGTCCAATTAAAGTGGCATTACAGTAGTCCCTCGTTTATCGTGGGTGTTTGGGACCACGTCCCCTGTGATAAGTGAAAAACCGTGAAGTAGGGATACAGTAGTCCAAGTTCAGTTCAAGTTCAGTAAACATGGCATGTGGCTGTAATCACACTCATCACCTGTCACTCCCTATCTCCCTCCTTAAAGAAACTATTTAAATTTAAATACTGTAACATTTTTAATAAACAGTCCATAGTGCATGGACGTTTCATATAAAATGTTACAGTATTTAAATTTAAATTGTAGAGAAGTGCAGCAGGACATCACAGGATGTCACACAGCTTCAGCTCTGCAGCACAGAGCAGAAATGTACTTCTTGATCAATTACACTGAAACAACTGAATATAGAAGTTCTAAAATAATAACTTCTAACAATTTTATATTTTGTGATTATGATGATTTTACAATGTGACATACTTTGAATTTTAAGTTGGAAGACAAAAGTCGATCGGTGCATCTGGACAGCAAAGGGTTAACCCTCCAAGAAGCTGATGCAGCAGCAGAAATGTGTGTGTGGCAGAGAAGGAAATCAGCTGATCAGCTGCAGGAGGGAGCTTATCTTGCACTTGTGGGCTGCACACATGCTGCAAAATCCATCCATTATCTTTACCCGCTTCTTCCATTTTGGGTCACGGGGGGGTGTCAAGCGATCACAGTGCGAGGGGCATGGTTCACCCTGGACGGGTCTCCAGTCCATCACAGGGACACGTAGAGACAAACGAGACAAACAAACATTCACTCTCTCACTCACACCTAGGGTCAATTTAGAGTCACCAACCAGTCTAACATTCATGTTTTTGGTTTGTGGGAGGAAACCGGACACCCAGAGAAAACCCACACATGCACGGAGAGAACATGCAAACTCCACCCAGAAAGACCCCCGGACCGGGATTTGAACCAGGGACCTGCTCGCTGAGAGGCAGCAGCTCTACCAGTTGCGCCACCGTGCTGTCCTGTTGCAAAATAATTTAAAATAATTTATTTTAAATAAACAACCCATGGCTCATCCATCAATCAGTCATCTGTGTCATGTCCAATATTGTACGTTGAAAAACTGTGATATAGTGAATCCGCGATAAACGACCCACAAAGTAGCAAGGGACTACTGTACAGTGATTATCCTGATTATTTATTCATGAGTCTAACAGCCTCAGGGTAGAAGCTGTTCCTCAGTCTAGTGGTTCTACATTTGATGCTCCTTAAGCTCCTTCCTGAGGGGAGCGGGGCAAAGTGTGTGTGCTGGGTGAGTGTGGTCCTTCATGGTGCAGGTGGTCCTCTTTCTGCATCTGGAGGTGTAGATGTCAGTGATGGTGGGGAGACTGACTCCAACAGACTTCTGTGTAATCTTCACCACTCTCTGCAGAACGTTCGTTTCTCCAACAAAGTAGCTCCCGTGCCACTTTTGCACTTTCAAAATGACTGCCTAACAAACCATGTCTAAAAATACTCAACCTGCTTTCTGAGCAATATTTTCCAAAAATAACAGGCCTTTCAGAAAGTTATTGAGCCATCTTCAATCAGGTAGAAATGAACTACCTTCAACCCATAACCAAACCACGAGTTAGTGAACATTAAGGGTCTGACAAATCAATGATTTGTTCTCTCAGTGGGTCAGAACCTGACAAGACACTAGCACTGGCACAAGTTTCAAAAGGACACTGTTCCTTATATAGATGGGACAGTAAACAGATGGGCTCAGATCCTCTGTTTACTGGCAGCTCTCAAATAGTTTTGGGCGTCAGTTTGACGGCTTCAACCAGCCAGCTAAATGCATCACATACTCTGGCTCTGGTGTCCTTGACTGGGACTGACACACAAGCTAAACTGGTGTGTACGCCTGAGCACGTGTGTGCTTTCTGTGTACAGCCCGTCAAACCACTGTTTGATGTAAGGACTTCAGTGTGGAGTGGCTTGTGCCACTCTTGGAATTTTTTGCAGCATGTGAGTGTTTGTGTGTAGAAGCATATGGTGTGTATGTGTGTCACCTTTGGGTGCATTCGCCAACAAACAAGCTTTGTGAAATTGTGATGGCAACGGCCACGCCTTCATGCTCTGTGCAAAATCCAGTTATGTGCCTTTTCAGCAGTAGCCGTGTTTCCATCAAGGTTTCTAGGTGCGCATTTTGAAATATCGCAGCAGAAAAGCTTAATGGAAACGGCAAAATGCGAGGTTACTTCCTGAAAATGCGCTCAAAAGTTTATACGCTCGCTTGAGGTGGTTTTTGGGATTTGAGATGCGCTAAACGACAGATGGAAACACATTTTCCGACTCATTTCTGACGTAGCGAACATTCACGTCACGTGACGTTCAGCTGTTTCCGCTCCGGACAACATGTAACATCGCTAAAACTAGTTGGCATGACAGAATAAATACAACTCGCCCGATAGCAACACGTACCTGAAATATTCTCTCCATTTTGATGAGATGTGTGGCCGGGTTCTGTTTTCAACCGCTACTTCCTGTTTACTGTAGACATGCGCAGTGCTGACGTCTGACGTAATGACGCTGACGTCTGACGTAATGACGCTGTGCGCGGCTTGGAAGAAGCGCTTCAAGCCAGTAGATGGAAACACTTCTGATCTGCATTAATTTGTATTTACATATTTGCGAGGTAGCTCAAAATTCGAAATGAAAATGGATGGAAACACAGCTAGTGAACAGAAAGAGGTCTTACTGGTGTTAAAAACAAAGGAGGGGATGACAAACAGTGAAGCTTCTTTTTCAAACTAACTGGGTGGATGTCAGTGATGGAAAGTGATTTTACTGGGACTGATCTGTGCGAGAACTTCCAACATTTCTTTTTAGACAAAATTGCAACCACCCGGGCTCTCATTTCTCCTCCATCTCATGATCCACTCATTCCACCTAAATCTGTTACTGTTTGTGACCATTTTGAACCAGTCTCTCTGTCCTCTCTAGAGCAGGTCATGTGCAGCCTGAAACCATCTGGCTCCCCTTTGATGTGACCCCCCCTCGGCTACTAAAGGAGGTTTTTCCTACTCTAGGTCCCTCCATTCTCTCTACTGTAAATAGCAGTCTATCCTCGGGTGTGGTGCCAAAATCATTTAAACATGCTGCTGTTCAACCTCTCCTGAAAAAAGCAAACCTCGACCCTTCAGTAGTATCTAACTTCAGGCCTGTCTCCAGACTCCCATTTGTTTCTAAACTTCTAGAGAAAATAGTTGAGTCCCAACTAAAGTGCTACCTGGAGGATCACGATATCCCCGAGCTATTCCAGTCTGGCTTCAAATCCCTCCACAGCACTGAATGACTTCCGTACGGCTTCGAGGCGATTCTGGTCCACCATCCGACGTCTCAGGGGGGGAAAGCGGTACGCGACCAACACCATTTATGGTGGGGATGGCGTGCTGTTGACCTCAACTCGGGATGTTGTGAGTCGGTGGGCGGAGTACTTCGAAGACCTCCTCAATCCTACTGGCACGTCTTCCACTGAGGAAGTGGAGCCTGGGGACTTTGGGTCGGGCTCTCCAATCTCTGGTGCTGAGGTCGCCGAGGTGGTTAAAAAGCTCCGCGGTGGCAAGGCTCCTGGGGTGGATGAGATTCGTCCTGAGTTCCTTAGGGCTCTGGATGTTGTGGGGTTGTGTTGGCTTACGCGACTCTGCAATATCGCGTGGACATCGGGGGCAGTTCCCTTGGATTGGCAGACTGGGGTGGTGGTTCCCCTATTCAAAAAGGGGGACCGTAGGGTGTGTTCCAACTATAGGGGGATCACACTCTTAAGCCTCCCTGGTAAGGTCTATTCAGGGGTTCTGGAGAGGAGGGTCCGTCGGATAGTCGAACCTCGGATTCAGGAGGAGCAGTGTGGTTTTCGTCCTGGTCGTGGAACACTAGACCAGCTCTACACCCTCAACAGGGTCCTGGAGGGTGCGTGGGAGTTTGCCCAACCAGTTTACATGTGCTTTGTGGACTTGGAAAAGGCATTCGACCGCGTCCCTCGGGGGCTTCTGTGGGGGGTACTCCGGGAGTATGGGGTACCGGGCCCTTTGATACGGGCTGTTGGGTCCCTGTACGACCGGTGTCAGAGCTTGGTCCGCATCGCTGGCAGTAAGTCAGGCTCGTTCCCTGTGAGAGTTGGACTCCGCCAAGGTTGCCCTTTGTCACCGATTCTGTTCATAACTTTTATGGACAGAATTTCTAGGCGCAGCCAAGGTGTTGAGAGGATCCGTTTTGGTGGCCTTAGAATCGCTTCTCTGTTTTTTGCAGATGATGTGGTCCTATTGGCTTCATCAGTTCGTGATCTACAGCTTTCGCTGGAGCGGTTTGCAGCTGAATGTGATGCAGCCGGGATGAGGATCAGTTCCTCCAAATCCGAGGCCATGGTCTTGAGCCGGAAAAGGGTAGCATGCCCTCTCCGGGTCGGGGAGGAGGTCCTGCCCCAAGTGGAGGAGTTTAAGTATCTCGGGATCTTGTTCACGAATGAGGGAAAACTGGAGCGTGAGATCGATAGGCGGATAGGTGCAGCGTCCGCAGTGAAGCGGGCGCTGTACCGGTCTGTCGTGGTGAAGAGAGAGCTGAGTCAAAAGGCAAAGCTCTCAATTTACCGATCGATCTACGTTCCCACCCTCATCTATGGTCATGAGCTCTGGGTTATGACCGAAAGAACGAGATCTCGGATACAAGCGGCTGAAATGAGTTTTCTCCGCAGGGTGTCTGGACTCTCCCTTAGAGATAGGGTGAGAAGCTCAGTCATCCGGGAGGGACTCGGAGTAGAGCCGCTGCTTCTCCACATCGAGAGGAGCCAGTTGAGGTGGCTCGGGCATCTGGTTAGGATGCCTCCTGGACGCCTCCCTGGTGAGGTGTTCCGGGCATGTCCCACCGGGAGGAGACCCAGAGGAAGACCCAGGACACGCTGGAGGGACTATGTTTCTCGGCTGGCCTGGGAACGCCTTGGGATTCCCCCAGAGGAGCTGCTCCAAGTGGCTGGGGAGAGGGAAGTCTGGGCCTCCCTACTTAGGCTGCTACCCCCGCGACCCGACCCCGGATAAGCGGACGAAAATGGATGGATGGATGGATGGATAGAGAAAATAGTTGAGTCCCAACTAAAGTGCTACCTGGAGGATCACGATATCCCCGAGCTATTCCAGTCTGGCTTCAAATCCCTCCACAGCACTGAGACTGTCCTACTGAAGGTTTTTAACGACATCTTCCTATCCACAGATACTGGTGACTCTGTGCCTCTTGTCCTATTGGACCTCACATCCGCTTTCGACACCATCGACCATGAGATCCTCATTGCTAGGTTGGAGCAGTGGGTGGGCGTCACAGGGTCAGCCCTAAACTGGTTCAGATCCTACCTTAAAAAGACTTTTCTTTTTAAGCAAGCCTATTCTGCCTCCACATGATTTTATCTTTGATCTTAGCTGATATCATTATTGATTTTACTTGATTTTATCACTTGCTTTATTTTATTTATTTTTTAAGCAAGCCTAATCTGCATCCACATGATTTTATCTTTGATCTTAGTCGTTATTATTATTGATTTTATTAGATTTCATCACTTGTTTTTTTATTTTTTTAATCTTTGCTTTGTTACACTTTGTAGCACTTTGAGATTTTTATAAATGAAAAGTGCATTATAAATTGAATTCATTATTATTATTATTATTACCTCTCTGACAGATCCTTTTGTGTTTCCATCAATGATTTTAGTTTTGCAGTGGCGGCTCTTAAATGGGGGGTTCCGCAGGGGTCCATCCTGGGTCCTCTCTTGTTCTCCTTATACCTGCTGCCACTTGGTGCAATTTTCCGGAAACACAATATACCCTTCCACTTCTACGCCGATGACTGTCAAATTTACTTCCCCCTAAGACAAAATGGTACAGGCTCTATTCAACCTCTGCTCGACTGCCTGGCTGACATCAGGGACTGGATGGCTTTAAATTTCTTAAGCTTCAATGATAAGAAGTCTGAAGCCATATTGTTCCTTCCCAATGACACAACCTCGAACCACTGCATTGACCTTTCTGCTCTACCCCTGTCCGAAAAACAAAAAGTCACAAATCTGGGAGTGATAATGGATCCTTCCATGAAACTCAACAGTCATGTAAACATGATCGTCAAATCCTGTTTTTTTCCAGCTGAGGCGACTGTCTAAGCTGAAGCCCATATTATCCAAAAATAACCTGGAGACAGTGATTCACGCATTTATTACATCTAGGCTTGATTGCTGCAATTCACTTCTGCTTGGCGTCAGTCAGGCCACCATTGCACGATTACAACTGGTTCAGAACGTAGCAGCTGATTTTTAACTAGTACACGCAAAAGTAATAATAATAATAATCATCATCATTTTATTTAAAAGCGCCTTTCAGGACACCCAAGGACACTTCACAGCAAGAACATATCACAGAGATTGTGTAAAAACAAACAAACAGTTCAAACATCAGCAGGAACAAATTGAAATACTGTATACAATGAATAAATAATATAAAATACAAAAGAATATAAAATACATTTAGTAAAGTTAATGATAAGCTAGTCTAAAGAGATGTGTTTTCAGGGCTGTCTTGAACAGAGAAAGGGAGGTGGTGTTTCGAAGGTCTGGTGGTAGAGCGTTCCAGAGGTGAGGGGCAGAGCAGGTGAAGGCCCTGCTCCCCATGGTGGAGAGGCGGGCAGAGGGTACATGGAGATGTAGTGAAGAGGAGGATCTGAGAGAGCGTGATGGGATGGAGATTTGTAGGAGGTCAGATAGATAAGGAGGGGCAAGGTTGTGGATAGATTTGAACGTGAGGAGTAGAATTTTGAAGATGATGCGTGATTTAACCGGGAGCCAGTGGAGCTGCTGCAGGACAGGAGTGATGTGATCATAGTAGGAGGTTTGAGTGATGACACGGGCAGCTGAGTTCTGGACCATCTGTAACTTGTGGAGAGATTTGTTGGGGAGGCCGTAGAGAAGGGAGTTGCAGTAATCGATACGGGAAGTCACAAGACTGTGCACCAGGATGGCTGTGGAGCGGGGTGTGAGAGAAGGACGGAGACGGTTAATATTACGGAGGTGGAAATAGGCAGACCGAGTAACATTGTTGATGTGTGAAGTGAAGGAGAGAGTGGTGTCGAGGATGACACCGAGACTCTTGACCTGAGGGGAGGGGGATAGCAGAGAGCAGTTACGTGTGGTGAGGTTCATGGCTGGTGAGGCACTGTGCAGTTTTTTTTCACATGTATAATAAAAAACAGACAAAAAAATGTTCTCCACGTTTTGGCTTCTGTCTGCCTCTTCAGTGCTTTGGATACTTTGGATAGCATTATTTTCTTCTTTTATAATACATGAACCCTACAGAGTAGTTTATTCACCATTTGATTGGCAGCAGTTAACGGGTTGTGTTTAAAATCTCACATCAGCAATCTTTACATATACAAACTGTAGCACACAAAAAAGCACATTTAATTTGGAGAAAAAATTATTTTTGTGTTACCTTTACTTATAAATTAAATTAAAATATAACAAAATCTATTTTATTTTACAGAAAAGAAATGTGAGAATTATTACAAGAAAGCCTTACTGTCATCTCTAATATATTATTTAAACAACTCAAAGTACTGAAGTTTTATGATTTGGTGGACTATAATATTTTGTTAGTAATATAACCCTCAAATCATGTTCAAATGTATTTTGTTAAGAGAGAAAGCTGCTTAAGGGAAGTGAAATTTTTGCAAAGCCAAGCTATAGAACTAGTTTGATACAGGGAGTTGAATTGTGGAATGGTTTGGGAAATGATGTTAAAGATGTAAACTCTGTGCTTATGTTTAAAAAAATTATCAAAAAAAATTGTTAAAATACTAAAACTTTTAGTTAAGTGTTTAATGTTCTAGATATTTGTAGATTGTGAAAAGTTACTCTTTTTGCTCTGTTACTTATAGATAATTATTGTTTTAATGGATTGTTTGAACTTGTTTTGTTTTTGAAAAAAGCAGCAGATAAAATAAGATTTCTACGTATTCTTTCATATAAAATGTGATACGTTTTTTTTTTCTTCTGTTTTTTATGTAAAATGAATAAATAAAAATAAATAAATAAATGAAGTCCATGAGCCACTCCTTCTGAACAAAGATGACTTTTTTCTACAAGTCTTCCTTGTCGGCTTTCAGTGTTAAAAAGTCTCTCTGCCTCGATGGAGATCATTGCCAGAGAAAGCCTTCCTTGATCAGAAATGTAATCAGGAGAAAAAAATAACTGAATCACTGCACTTTCCTTAGCGCTGTCACTTCCTCCTGCACAGCTCCGAGGCTCTGAGCTCAGTAGTCCCGCCTCCCTCATGGAGGCTCGCCGCGCGTGTGTGTGTGAGAAACTGGGACCTTCACAGCCGTTTTGTGATTGCTCAGCGCACACATACAGTTTTAAACAAAAACACTACACATTATATTCACCAGCTAAACTATAGAAATGTAGTTTATATAGCAAAAGTATTTGGACATTTTAATAGTGACATAAAAGAGGCAGCTCACTGCAGCTCAGCCGAGTGATTGCGCAATCGTGAAGCCGACAAGCAGGTGCCTCCCGCACGTCTGCACGTCTCTTCTCTTCTCAGTAATGTATTTGAACGTCGCTAAATTAAAAAAATTGGTGATTTTGAATTAAAAACAACTAAACTGGTTTAGTTTTTTGCAAAATAAGTTTATAGTACAAATCAAAGGATAAATGCAATAATTACATTTATTTTTTCAATTTACATTTTTTTCTTTCCATGATCGTGGCCTCACTTGCCTCCCCTGACCGCACGTCACTGGCAGAGAGTTGTTAAGGGGGACGAGAAGATGTTCTGATTTTGAGATAGAGTTTTTGGTACCAACAAGAATGATTTCTGTTTCGTTACTGTTTAGTTGAAGGAAATTGTTAGAAAACCAGTGATTTAGCTCATTGAGACAGTCGGTGAGGATGGAGGGTGGGTGGGTGGAGTTAGGTTTTGATGACAGGTAGAGCTGTGTGTCATCAGCATAACAGTGGAAATGGACGCCGTATTTGCGGAAGATGTGACCTAGAGGAAGGAGGTAAATGATGAAGAGGAGGGGTCCGAGGACAGAGCCTTGGGGGACAACCGTGGAGACAGGGGAAGACTGGGAACGGAAGGATTTAAGCTGGATGAATTGAATGAATTAATGAATGAAAAGTGAGCACATTACACCAGTCTTGGCCTCCCTGCACTGGCTACCGGTTCATCTTCGAATCCAGTTCAAAATTCTCATGTATGTCTACAAATCACTGAACAGTCTCGCCCCCACCTATTTCTCAGATCTGATACACCCATATGTCCCTCCACGTGCTTTGAGGTCAGAGGACCAGGTACTTTTAAGAGTTCCAGAAACTCGCCTTAAGCGCAGAGGTGTCAGGGCGTTCTCTGTAGCAGGCCCAAGACTCTGGAACGAGTTACCACTGCTCATCAAACAGGCTCCCTCCCTCTCAGTATTCAAATCCCGTTTAAAGACTCACTACTATTCTGTTGCTTTCAACACCAGATGATCTGTATTTGATCGTTTTATTTATGATCTGCAATGTTTTTATGTTTTTCGTGTTGTACTTCATTGTCTGTGTTGCCTGTTGCTTGTTTGTTTGTTCAGCACTTTGGTGTGGACTTGTTCCTGTTTAAAGTGCTTTATAAATAAAATGGTATGGTATGGTATGGTACTGAAGAAACTAAGCCTACTTCTATCAATCTGTATGTTTGCTTGTAGCTCTGTTTGAGACAATTTACAACAAATAGCACCTACCGTCAGAATATAGCTCCGCCCCCATACCAGATTCAAAAATGCCCTCAAAATGGGAGTGTCGAGAGACAAGGAGGGGAGGAGTTTGGGGGGGGGGGTGGTTATGCTGCGTTCACGCCCCCTCCAGCAACAAACTAAAACAAACTAAAACTCCAGCAAACAATGTAAAACAAGATACAACAAAGAATAATTATGTACCGGTAGATGCATTTATCTATTCTCACCCAATCTATCCGAAACAAAAGGCCTAAAAAATAAAAATAAAAAATAAATACTACAAGGTATTCCATGACCAGGGATCAAACCTGGGTCTCTCGGATCCCAAACCTGCACTTCCACCACTGCCCCAACTTAGCATACATGTTTCACTTGTCCATCGCACCATAAGAAAACAAATACAACCAAATAGCTACGATGACGTGAAAAGTATTCTTAAAATAAATAAGTTAAAATATACAAATAACTAGTGCTATTCCAAAAACTATAATATGCGTTGTTACAGTACTATTCCGGAGTGCAATGTACCACTCCCATATAAGGTATGAACTGTAGCGCGGACCTTCTCATCTCTGCAGGGGATTGGCTCTGCTTGAACCCCTTTCATGACGTCAGAGTGTACAAGACACGTCAGAGTGAACAGTCCTTGACCAATAAGAAAATTAAGGTGCAATTCCTCTGTTCAACCCATAGGGTTACCGTAAACACGTTTTTAGACCAAATATTGCCGATTTAAACTAATACGCACAAATATATGAAGACTAACACAGACATAGTGCTATACAACATTTTAGACACATTCTAGGGAGTTTATCAGCTAAAAAAAGTTAATTTTGAGTTTAGTCCCTCATTAAGCTCTTACTTAACCTATTTGTTCCATCCATCCATCCATCCATCCATCCATTTTCGTCCGCTTATCCGGGGTCGGGTCGCGGGGGTAGCAGCCTAAGTAGGGAGGCCCAGACTTCCCTCTCCCCAGCCACTTGGAGCAGCTCCTCTGGGGGAATCCCAAGGCGTTCCCAGGCCAGCCGAGAAACATAGTCCCTCCAGCGTGTCCTGGGTCTTCCTCTGGGTCTCCTCCCGGTGGGACATGCCCGGAACACCTCACCAGGGAGGCGTCCAGGAGGCATCCTAACCAGATGCCCGAGCCACCTCAACTGGCTCCTCTCGATGTGGAGAAGCAGCGGCTCTACTCCGAGTCCCTCCCGGATGACTGAGCTTCTCACCCTATCTCTAAGGGAGAGTCCAGACACCCTGCGGAGAAAACTCATTTCAGCCGCTTGTATCCGAGATCTCGTTCTTTCGGTCACAACCCAAAGCTCATGACCATAGATGAGGGTGGGAACGTAGATCGATCGGTAAATTGAGAGCTTTGCCTTTCGACTCAGCTCTCTCTTCACCACGACAGACCGGTACAGCGCCCGCTTCACTGCGGATGCTGCACCTATCCGCCTATCGATCTCACGCTCCAGTTTTCCCTCATTCGTGAACAAGACCCCGAGATACTTAAACTCCTCCACTTGGGGCAGGACCTCCTCCCCGACCCGGAGAGGGCATGCTACCCTTTTCCGGCTCAAGACCATGGCCTCGGATTTGGAGGAACTGATCCTCATCCCGGCCGCATCACACTCGGCTGCAAACCGCTCCAGCGAAAGCTGTAGATCACGATCTGATGAAGCCAATAGGACCACATCATCTGCAAAAAACAGAGAAGCGATTCTAAGGCCACCAAAACGGATCCTCTCAACACCTTGGCTGCGCCTAGAAATTCTGTCCATAAAAGTTATGAACAGAATCGGTGACAAAGGGCAACCTTGGCGGAGTCCAACTCTCACTGGAAACGAGCCTGACTTACTGCCGGCAATGCGGACCAAGCTCTGACACCGGTCGTACAGGGACCTAACAGCCCATATCAATGGGCCTGGTACCCCATACTCCCGGAGTACCCCCCACAGAACCCCCCGAGGGACGCGGTCGAATGCCTTTTCCAAGTCCACAAAGCACATGTAAACTGGTTGGGCAAACTCCCACGCGCCCTCCAGGACCCTGTTGAGGGTGTAGAGCTGGTCCAGTGTTCCACGACCAGCACGAAAACCACACTGCTCCTCCTGAATCCGAGGTTCGACTATCCGACGGACCCTCCTCTCCAGAACCCCTGAATAGACCTTACCAGGGAGGCTTAAGAGTGTGATCCCCCTATAGTTGGAACACACCCTACGGTCCCCCTTTTTGAATAGGGGAACCACCACCCCAGTCTGCCAATCCAAGGGAACTGCCCCCGATGTCCACGCGATATTGCAGAGTCGCATAAGCCAACACAACCCCACAACATCCAGAGCCCTAAGGAACTCAGGGCGAATCTCATCCACCCCTGGAGCCCTGCCACCGCGGAGCTTTTTAACCACCTCGGTGACCTCAGCTCCAGAGATTGGAGAGCCCGACCCAAAGTCCCCAGGCTCCGCTTCCTCAGTGGAAGACGTGCCAGTAGGATTGAGGAGGTCTTCGAAGTACTCCGCCCACCGACTCACAACATCCCGAGTTGAGGTCAACAGCACGCCATCCCCACCATAAATGGTGTTGGTCGCGTACCGCTTTCCCCCCCGAGACGCCGGATGGTGGACCAGAATCGCCTCGAAGCCGTACGGAAGTCATTCTCCATGGCCTCTCCGAACTCCTCCCACGCCCAAGTTTTTGCCTCAGCAACCACCCGAGCCGCATGCCGCTTGGACTGTCGGTACCTATCTGCTGCTTCCGGGGTCCCACAGGCCAAAAAGGCCCAATAGGACTCCTTCTTCAGCCTGACAGCATCCCTCACCGCCGGTGTCCACCACCGGGTTCGAGGGTTGCCACCACGACAGGCACCAACAACCTTGCGGCCACAACTCTGATAAGCTGCCTCGACAATAGAGGCGCGGAACATGGCCCACTCGGGCTCAATGTCCCCCGCCTCCCTCGGAACGTGTTCAAAGCTCTCCCGGAGGTGGGAGTTAAAGCTCCGTCTTACGGGAGACTCTGCCAGACGTTCCCAGCAGACCCTCACAATACGTTTGGGTCTGCCAGGTCTGACCGGCATCCTCCCCCACCATCGGAGCCAACTCACCACCAGGTAGTGGTCAGTTGACAGCTCCGCCCCTCTCTTCACCCGAGTGTCCAGGACATGCGGCCGCAGATCAGATGAGACGACAACAAAGTCGATCATCGAACTGCGACCTAGGGTGTCCTGGTGCCAAGAGCACATATGTACACCCTTATGCCTGAACATGGTGTTCGTTATGGACAATCCATGACGAGCACAGAAGTCCAACAACAAAACACCACTCGGGTTCAGATCAGGGGGGCCGTTCCTCCCAACCACACCCCTCCAGGTCTCACTGTCATTGCCCACGTGAGCGTTGAAGTCCCCCAGCAGAACAAGGGAGTCCCCAGGAGGCGCACTCTCCAATACCCCCTCCAAGGACTCCAAAAAGGGTGGGTAATCTGCGCTGCCGTTTGGCGCATAGGCACAAACAACAGTCAGAGCCCGTCCCCCCACACGTAGGCGAAGGGAGGCTACCCTCTCGTTCACCGGGGTGAACCCCAACGTACAGGCACCAAGATGGGGGGCAACAAGTATGCCCACTCCTGCTCGGCGCCTCTCACCAGGGGCAACTCCAGAGTAGAAGAGTG
>JBBPBX010030262.1:0-11892 GCA_038048925.1 Garcialebias charrua
TCAGGATCTGATCTTGTGACTCCAGACTACACATCAACTGCAGCCGAACAGACCTCAGAGCTTCTCCTGATGCTCTGCTCTCCTGCACCTTGTCCACATTGTGCCAAA
This sequence comes from Garcialebias charrua, assembly GCA_038048925.1. Taxonomy (NCBI): domain Eukaryota; kingdom Metazoa; phylum Chordata; class Actinopteri; order Cyprinodontiformes; family Rivulidae; genus Garcialebias; species Garcialebias charrua. Next base: position 109 of record JBBPBX010030262.1, read on the forward strand.
GATGTCCTCGGTGCCTCAGTAAAAAAAAAAACAGTCCTGCATTGACAACACAAACAGGTCCTATGAACTCAGCAGATGTCATACAAGCTCAGTTTGTGACGGAGCAGGGGTACTGTGACTTCATGGTGTTTTTCATTCAACCTTTATTTAGTCAGGTAAATCTCATTGAGCCTCGTGGACTCTTTTACAAAAGCGACCTGCTACAAACTAAAGAACTTTAGTTCTGGGTCAGATGACTTTATTCACAGAGGATTGTGTCTGATGGTGAGTTCTTTACAGAAGCAGTGAAAAATGTAGAAATGTTCTACAGGTCAGCATTTTTACCTGAGCTATTGGCCAAATTTTACTTTTAATTATTGTTACATGTTTTGGAACAACAGGTTAAGATTCCAGTGATGATATTTTAAGTTCATATTTCATACATAACTGCAGATTTAGTAATATGTTTTTCTGTTTCTACAAATAACACCAATCTTTCATTTTTTAAAACTGTTACAATTTTATTGACATGTAACATTTACAGTATTTAAATAAAGTTGCTTTGATATTTTGATTGGAATTGATTGATTACATATTGTTAAGTTTATATTACAAATGTTTTAGTTTGGAACACACTTGTTGATCAACTGGGACAATGGAGCGGCGCAGATTTTTTAGGATGCATGCCACTTTCAGTTTTGTCCAAAGTAGTGTACTCCACCATCATCAATGTGTGTATATATAAATATATATGTATATATATATATATATATATATATATATATATATATATATATATATATGTATATATGTGTATATGTATGTACTGTATATATAAATATATATGTATGTACAGTATATATTATGTATGTATGTGTACATATATGTGTATATATACACACATGTATGTATATATATAAACACGTGTGTGTGTGTATATATATATATACTCACGCATATGTTTGTATGTGTACACATGTATGTATATACAATATATATACATATATGTGTATATATACACACACATATATATATATATATATATATATATATATATATATATATATATATATATATATATATATATATATATATATATATATATATATATATATATACTGTATATGAACATTTGTCTGTGGCTGAAAAAGCCACAGACAAAGCAGAATGTTCAAAAAAGAAACAAGCTCATCCACTTTGGTTGTGTGTTCTTTTCCAGCTCTTCTTCTAATGTGTGTGTTAGTGGTTAATAAAGAGCTTAATGTATCACTAGCGCCACCAGCTGGTTAGAAGCGTTGATATTAATGATCCACCCACTGCAGGAGAATTACCCGCCCACTGCAGGAGAACTTCACGCCCACTAAAGGGGTCCTAAGCGTGCAGTGGGTACAGAAATAAACCGGTCCCATAGGAACTGGCCCAAACTAGCCACAATGGGACCTTACAGGAACCAGACCTGTTGATAAGAGGCAAAAATGTCCTTACTTTGACTGAAGTGTAGGTAGACACTGATGTTTTTCTCAAGTTCAAACCTGGATCAGATGGAACTGCTTAGCCAGTGCTCAACCATGAATGATGGGAGCATTTTAGGCCAGGTGTGGGCTCAGTGGTGTGGTCCTGATGTGAGCAGTTCTGTCCATCAGAACAGGTGTTTTTTTGTTTGTTTTTGCAGCAGTCATACATGCAGAAGGTGTTTTAATCACTGTTTTTTTTTATTAAAGTTTTTTCCTTTTATACATACAAATAAGAAAGCGTGGGTACAAAAAATGTTATACGTATGGTCTGTTTAAACAACATACATAAACGCAAACAAAAATTCTTTAAAAATTAATCCCATTCACTCCTATCCAGGTCACTGCCCTATGTCCACACACTACATCTTTAAACCTGACAAAAACAGAGAGCACAAAAAAAATAAAACAGAATTCACCTGAAATATTATTGTATATTTTGGAATGTATCAAGAAAAAGCCCCCATATTTTATTAAATTTCTCAGTAGAGTGCTGAAGAGAACACCTTATTTTTTCTAGTTTCAAGCATGACAAAAGGTCATATAACCACTGTTTATGAGTTGGAAGGGCAGCACCCTTCCATCTTATTAGAATTGCACGCCTTGCTAACAAGGAACAAAAAGCCAGTGCTTGTCTTTTGGAGGCTGATAGAGGTAACTCTTCACCACTGATACCAAACAGAGCAAGGAGAGGGCTAGGTGTTACTTCTACTCTGAAGATTGTGGACAGGGTTTTAAAAACATCCGTCCAAAACTGACCAAGGCTGGGACAGGACCAGTACATATGAACCAGTGTGGCCTCAGCAGTTTTGCATTTGTCACAGTATGGGGTGATTTCTGGATAAATACGAGACAGTTTGCTTTTGGAGAAGTGGGCTCTGTGTACCACTTTAAACTGAATAAGACAATGGCGTGCACATAGAGATGTTGTGTTAACAAGTTTGAGTATAGAAGCCCATGTTTCATCTGGAATGGTCATGCCCAGGTCCTCCTCCCATACAGCTTTAAGTTTGGGTGAGGAGGTCTCTATCATGTTCAACATTAGATTGTAAAGCCGTGAAATAAGCCCTTTACGGGTCGGGTTCAATTGTAAGATGGTTTCCAACAGTGTAGGCTCTGGTAGAGAAACTGAGCCTGAAAAATGTGATTGAATAAAATGTCTGATTTGTAAATATCTGAAAAAATGGGATTGTGGTAGACCATACTTATTGCTAAGTTGTTCAAATGATGCCAATTTCTTCTCAATGAAAAGGTCCTTAAAATGAGTAAGACCGCTCCTGTGCCATCCCAGAAACACCCCATCCTGAAGAGAAGGTTTAAACAAATGGTTAGGTGCAATGGGGCTTAGAGGGGAAAAATCCTTAAGTTTAAAATGTTTTCTAAACTGGCCCCATATTTTTAGTGAATGTTTCACTACAGGATTCAAAATGGAGTTGGGTGAGGAGAGTGAAAGTGGAGCACAAAGCATAGCTGGTAGAGATATATTATTGTTGTTGTGTAATTCCATAGTCACCCAATCAGGGGAATTACTCAGGTTATGGTAAAAATACCAGTGCACTAAGCATCTGAGGTTAGCAGCCCAATAATAAAACCGAAAGTTAGGAAGACCAAAACCCCCCTCCTCTTTAGGTTTTTGAAGATTCATCTTATTAAGCCTTGGACGTTTATTCCTCCATATGTAGGATGAAAAAATTGAATCCAGCTCGTTGAAAAATATATTAGGAATAAAAATAGGTAGTGCCTGAAAAACATATAAAAATTTGGGTAGTATAGTCATTTTAATTGAGTTTATACGTCCTACCAAGGACATGGAAAGTGGCGTCCATTTTGTGAGGGATCTTTTCACTTGGTTCAACAGTGGAGTCAGATTTTCTTTGAACAAGTTTTTATGTTTTTTTGTCACTGTGACACCCAGATATGTAATTTTTTGTCTTTCAATTCTGAACGGCAAATTAGTAAAGTCTGATATATTTACTTTATTACTTAAAGGGAAAAGCTCACTTTTGGTAAGGTTCAATTTATACCCGGAGATCTGGCCGAATTGGGTAAACAAGTTGAGGGCAAAAGGCAATGAAGTTGATGGCTTGGAAATAAAAAGTAAAAGGTCATCAGCGTAAAGCGACACCTTATGTTCCATGTCATTTCTCCAGATGCCGGATATCTCCTTACTGGTTCGTAGTGCAATAGCGAGGGGCTCTATGGCTAGATCAAAAAGCAAGGGGCTAAGAGGACAGCCTTGGCGGGTGCCTCTTTGTAATTTAAATGGTTTCGAGGTTTGAGAATTAGTACGTACTGTAGCAGATGGCTGATGCTACAATAATTTACCATACCATACCATACCAGCTTTATTTATAGAGCACTTTAAACACCCACAGGACCAAAGTGCTGTACACACAACAAAACAATCACAATCAGGTAATAAAATGATTAAAATAAATAAGAGTCACATAATAAAAGTTGAGGAATCATACAATCAGATAAAACAAGCGACTAAAATTATTAAAAGTCAACATCGCAGATGGTGTCATAGGCCAGGGAGAAGAGATGGGTTTTAAGAAGAGATTTAAAAACAGACAGGGAAGAGGCCTGTCTGATGTTCAAGGGAAGGTTGTTCCACAGTTTAGGAGCTGCCACAGCAAAAGCACGGTCTCCTCTGAGCTTGCGTTTTGTCTTTGGGACACTCAGGAGCAGCTGATCACATGACCTGAGGGATCGAGAGGGTGTGTATGGCTGCAGCAACTCGGACAGATAGGGCGGGGCAAGACCATTTTGCGCTTTAAAAGCAAATAAAAGAACTTTAAAATGAATCCTGGAATGTACGGGCAGCCAGTGCAGGGAGGTTAAAACAGGAGTAATGTGGTCAAACTTTCGTGTGCCAGTTAAAAGTCGTGCAGCGGCGTTCTGTACCCTCTGAAGCTGAGAGATACACGAATCACTGATTCCTATATAGAGTGCATTACAGTAGTCCAGCCGTGTGGTCACAAAGGCGTGAACTACTGTTTCAAAATGCTGCTTGGAAAGAATTGGCTTCACCTTAGCCAGCTGCCTCAGGTGGAAAAAACTAGTTTTAACAACTGCTCTGATGTGGTTTTCTAATTTTAGTCCGGCATCGATCTTGACCCCCAGGTTTGTAACAATAGGTCTGATGTATTGAGCCAAGGAACCAACATTGACCTTGGGAGTCTCAGTGGAGCTTCCAAAAACCATCACCTCAGTCTTCCCCTCATTAAACTTTAAAAAGTTCACAGCCATCCAGGCTTTGATGTCCTCCAGACATGAAAACAGAGGGGCCAGAGAGTTGGAGTCCTTTTTCTGAAGCGGGACATAAATCTGCGTATCATCCGCATAACAATGAAAGGAGATCCCATATTTTCTAAGAATGGAGCCAAGAGGGAGCAGGTACAGTGTGAAGAGGAGGGGGCCTAAGACTGAGCCCTGAGGAACCCCACACAGAAGAGGAGCAGAGGAGGACTCATGGTCACCAAGGCGGACACAGAAAGTACGGTCGGCTAAGTAGGACCTAAACCAGTTCAGTGCTGCACCGCTGACACCCCCCCATTGTTTCAAACGACATAGTAAGATGTCATGGTCCACGGTGTCAAAAGCAGATGATAAATCTAAAAGCAGGAGGACAACACTGTCACCAGAGTCTGTTGCTAAAAATATGTCGTTAAAAACCTTTAAAAGAGCAGATTCTGTACTGTGCAGAGCTTTAAAACCAGACTGTAAAACCTCGAGAATGTTCTGTTCTTCCAAATATGCTGATAGTTGGTTGTACACAACCTTCTCGAGCATTTTTGAAAGAAATGGCAGTTTGGAGATGGGCCTGTAGTTAGCAAGAACAGAGGGGTCAAGAGTGGGTTTCTTAATGAGAGGCTGGACATCTGCATGTTTAAAATGTCCAGGGACCACACCAGAGGACAGACTGCTGTTCAGAAGAGCCAGGACTGAAGGAGCTACAGTGATGAAAACCTCTTTGAGTAAACGAGGAGGAACAGCATCACTTGGTGAACCTGTTGGCTTCAAGTGGCTGACCACCTCCTGCAGAGACGACAGAGTCACAGGTTCAAAGGTGTCAAAAACAGCCGAGCAGGGCACAGAGACTGAGGGGTCATGAGCAGAAGGTGAGATCTGGGCTCTGGTGGAATTGACTTTCTCAACAAAGAAGTTTAGAAAGTTTTCACATGCAGCAGGTGAAGGTTCAATACAGTTTGTTTGTGGTGCGTTGAGAACAGAACCAATAACTTTAAACAGAACATGAGGACTGTGACTGTTTGATGCAAGGGGAAGAGGGGGAAGAAAGGGGGGAAGAAAGAGGAAAGTCGTGGGTTCGATTCCAGCAGTCGCCATGTCATTTTTTTGGAAAAAAATTCCCACAATTAATGTTTAAGTGTTATGAAGTAACATTTGGGTTTTTTGTATCTTGAAATTTTTTTAAATGCTTTTTTTGTACAAATAGTGTACCATAGTACCCCGGTACTCTAATTTAAAACACAACACTTTTTATTTGTCATAAAAGGCTTTCTTTTTAAAACTTTATTGATAAATTGCTTAATTAATTAAGCTTTTTCATTCTACTAATATATTCATATTAATGTGTTAAATTATACTGTATATTATATACTTGATACAGTATATTTTAATGTCCTTAATCATACCCAGTGCTTTTTTTAATTTTCACTGCAAAACAATGACTGAAACTAAAATATTCTTTTACAGTGTCTTTCCTAAAGTACTTTTTGAGTGAAGTGAATGATGTGTTGTTTCTAGTGTATGCTTAAAATTATTACCAATAATTCAGAATTAGCAGCAGCTAATATTTACTCACAGTAAAAGACCGGAGACCTTATCGGTTTCAAAGAACCAAATATTTATTCATCAACAATTAAGATAGTGAATTAAACATTTTTAGTTAGTCCAAAAACATTGTAGCATTTAGTTGCAACACCTTTCCACTGAAGTCTCCCATTTATTTTTCTTAAATCAAGAAATTTGTGGTTTGCTGAAGGAATTAAATCCTTTTATTTTATGGTTTGTAGAATTATTTGGTATACATAATGACAATAAGAATAAATATCTGTATTATCAACCCAAAACCAAATAAATAACACTCTGTACTATATACAATGAAACAGTTTGTGAAGTTATTTAAAATAAAGAAAATGTTTATGTTTTCTTTTTGATTTGTTCCAGCCACTGCTCTTTAGTGAGACTTTCATTAGAGGGACAGTGCATTTGCCCTCTATACTGGCTGTGTCCTGTTTCAGCAATTCTAAACTGCCCGCATTTTTTGCACGTGTTGTGCAAAACTCTGCGTGTCAGTTTTCGGGGTGCTCGCTGAGGATGGTTGGATGTTGCTCTGGGAGCTGGAGCAGGGACCAGAACAGGAGCCGCAGCAGGAGCAGGTGGATGAGTGGCAAAGAAGGTGGAAACACTCTGATTCTGTAGAGTGACGCTTCACACTTTCCACCCCAGGGGTAAATTCCTGCCTCTTTTTGGGGACCTAAACTTCCCAGTGTTCAGTTTATCTTGGCGCCGAGCAGCAAATACCACCCTCTGCTTGTCGAACTCCAGCAGGTTGTGCCATAAAGCAACAATGCTGCTCACCTAAACAGGGAAATAACACAGTTGAACACGAGAACACAGCAATGTTCAAGTGATTTGAGGAGTATGCATATATGCAGCAAGCTACAACACATGTCACTGACCTCGTGGTTGCTCAGCACCTGAGATGTTTTGTTCCTCAGCTCCACCAGATACTCAGCCAAGCTGTCCACTTTGTCCAGGCCTGGAACGCTTGACTCATCTAAACCCTAAGAAAACACAACCAACATATTAGTTAAATAACATTTTGTTGATGTTGTCTTTTATTTATCTACCGGTACTATTCTACAGTTTACTATGTATTCACACCTCTGAGATATGGCCAGCTATGGGAGGATGGTGGAGGGAGCAGGATGGGTGGAGGCGTCAAGCTGTGAGGTCACAGAGAAAAGGGCATCATCTTGAAGTCCTGATACCAGTAAGTTCAGAGCCTCCTCATCCACGAAGCCTTCATCTTCCTCTCCTTCACTTCCATCCACATCTTCCAGAAGATCTTCAGTCTCTTTCGAGTCAGGCTGTTGCCCGTCTGACTTAACAGGTAGTCAACACCCAGCAGCTCACCTATGGAAAAATAAAACAAACGCAGATAGCAAAACAGTTCTTTACTCTTTATACATATTAGTGACTCAGACATTTGGAAATCTGCATAAATATGCCTCTTTAATGAAGACAGAGAACTCCATGACATTAATGAATACATACTGCTGTCCTCACAGAGGAAACTGTCTCGCAGGTGTGTGCCGGAGTCCAGGAAGATGGAGCAATGCAAGGGCTTCTCACAGCAGATGAAGAGGGACTCCTCTCAGAGGATGAAGAGGGACTCCTCTCAGAGGATGAAGAGGGACTCTGACTCCTCTCAGAGGATGGAGACGGGCTGGGTGTTTTCCGGGCCACCAAGTTGGGCTTCAGTGAATCGGAAAGAGACCCACCAAAATGGGATTTAGTGAACTGAAATGACAAATGTACACTCATATAAAGTAATTAATTAAATGTGACTTTCCTCCCCTCCATTGATTACGGTGACATTCTCTACATGAATGCTCCTACAAGCACCCTGCAGATGTTGGATGTTGTCTACCATGGTGCTCTAAGATTCATAACTGGCTGTGATTATCATATCCACCACTGCACCCAGTATTCACTGGTTAATACAGACTGAGGAACAGCTTCTACCCTGAGGCTGTTAGACTCATGAATAAATAAACAATAAGAATAAACACTGCAAAAATATCACATCATGCTGATGCTGATCTGTTTTCTTGTTGCTGTGTTCATCTGTGACCATCTGCTCATACAGACTCATGTTCGTGCTGCTGTTTATAATGATGTTTTTTTCCACTACATTAGGGCTTAGTGTATTACTAGTTGATGTTTCTCTTAGTTAATTCTAGATGTTATTACTGTTTTTCTCTTGCATTTGTTGTTGGATGTAACTGGGACCCCGTGTACATAATCTCGTTTTCATCACATGTACCACATGCGGTGCAAATGACAATAAAGACTCTCTGACTCTGACTCTGAGATCGGATCGGAAGTAAGAAAACGTGGATCGGTGCATCCCTATTTGTTAGTGTTAATTTATTTCACTTTATTTACACATTTCTCCTCTTTCGTTGCAGTTTTGTGCGTCATTTGTGAAAGAGGCGGAGGAATGGGTGAAGCAGATCGACTTTGTGTTGCGAGGTGGGAGTTTTTCCACATCGTGATGCTCCAGTTTATTTTTTATTTTAATTTTTTTCCCTTTATAGATGGCCTCCCTTTTCACCTTATGCCGGGTACCCACCAAACGCATCTGGAGCATCAGAAACGCTCTTGCCGCCCCCTTTTGGCCGCTTGTCACCAGAATCTGTTCACACTGAAGACGCGTCTGATGACGCGCAATGGGCGGAGCGTCTGGCTCCTTTTCCGTTTTTTTCTTGTACACCGGGCAGATAAGATCAGCTGTTCGTGAGCCTCGTTACTACTTGAGTGGGTTTTCTACGAGCCGTACTGCAGCCAGGGGCGTAACTTTAGGTCTAACATTGGGGGGGTTGTGATTAACAATAAACACGAAAAAATTGTCCACTATACGCTTCAGTGTTTAATACGCGTCATCTCTTCTTCTTCTTCTTCTTCGATGGTGTTTACTGGCAGTTTACAAACTCAGTGCATTACCGCCATCAACCGGACGGAGATGTAATTCAAGAGTCTACTTTCAACAAAAAATAAATAAATAAATAAATTAATTAATTAATTAAAATAAAATTAAATCCTTTCAGCTAATTTTGTAACTTTCAAATATTTAACAAATGCTTTAGTTATAACCTGTGACTGATTTTTCTTCAATAAAGTAACCATTGTCACCGAACTCCCCATTACCCTTTCCAGTGCCTTCCTCTCTTTATTATATTTCTTACAATAAATCAACACATGTTCCACTCCTTCCAGTACCCCACAATTAGAGCAGTCACCTGATGGATGTTTTCCTATTATCTTTAGACCACTATTTAATGTAGTGTGCCCAATCCTCAACTTAATCCATACTTCCTCTCTCCTAGACATTAAACTACTATCGTCACTTAGGAGTACCTCCTTCTGTATGTTATGTAAATGTCTTCCTCTTTCCTCTAAATCCCACCTCTCCTGCCACATATCATTTATTTTATCTTTAACAATTATTTTTATTTCTGCTTTACTTAATGGGACATCATATTCAATTTCTCTTGCTGTATACGCGTCATCTCCACGCGACGCGTCAGCTTTGTCCTGATCAAGATGGCGGCGACAGGACCCAGCTAGTACGAAGAACTTCACAAAGAAACACGGTAAAAACAATTATTTCTTTGCGAGAAAAAATATATTACTAAGCTGACTTTATAGAAGACGTGTTCTTGAGTTTAACTAAATGTTCAAATCGGCTGGATTTAAAAAAAAAAGTTCGCAGATTTTTATGCAGGCGCCAGGCGGGTCAAACCGGACGCTTTCTTTCATTAAATTTAGCTAAATAAACGCTTAAAAATATACAGTATTTCTTCGCTGACTTATGGGTGATAGTAGACGTACTCCTGAGTTTGACGAAATGTTCAAATCAGCTGGATTTAAAAAAAAAAAGTTCGCTGAATTTTATGCAGGCGCCAGGCGGGTCAAACCGGAGCTTTGTTTCTTTAAATTTAGTTAAATAAACGCTTAAAAAATATATTTCTTACCTCACTACAGCAGACGGGCTCCTGAGCTGAACCAAATGTGAAATCAGCTTGATTTAAAAATCCGCGGTGTGGTTTATGAGTGGTATCTTGCAAACAAAAACAGCGAACCTCACAGCTAATAGCAGCTACATCCATAGCAAGGGGCGGGCAGCGACAGAGTCAGTCCGACCAAAGGAGGCCTTTTTCGAACACATGCATGTAGAAACTTCTGGGCAACTTCATGAGCAGCTCCGTGACTCACGTGACTTCCTGTAGCCGGTGAGATGGGTGATACCAAATTATTTGCAGGGGAGGGGGTCAGTCCTCAGGGAGTTTGTTAAAAACATGCAGCAATTTTACTAAAAAATTTGAATGAATAAAGAAAATCAATTATTGATGTAAGATATGTATAATGACGAAATGATTTCATTTTATTGGGGGGGTTAAATGACCGGATCAAATTATTGGGGGGGTCAAAACCCCCCTAACCCCCGTGTAAATTACGCCTATGACTGCAGCTCCGAAAGTCTTTGTTGAGATTAAAACGTTTTTTAATGTTTGGGGTGATCGTACGCTCGAGCGGACGGCGGCAACTGTAAAAATGCCAAGTTTCTTACCGGAGGCTGGTTTCTTCATGGAGGCTCATTGGGCTAAGTTTAACAAGTCCAAAAAAAGTCCCGTCGTCGTTGCGTCATCACATAGCAGAGTCTCTCCCGATTGGTTGCTGTGACGCGTCGAGCGTCGAAAGTTCAAATATTTGAACTTTGGCTGCTCGACGCGTCTGCTGCTTCGGACGCGTCGCGTGCGTGGAAAAGAACTGCCGCGCCGCTTGAAAAGCTCAAAACGCGCCGCTTCACGATTCGCCGTGCCTCGCCGCGCCTCAGCATAGACTTTCAATGCAAACCGGCCGCTTCCGCTGCTCGAAACGCGTTTGGTGGGTACCCGGCATCACAGCCATCCTCTCACACCAAATTATTTTTTTTTAAATATTTTTTATTTTATTTATTTATTTATTTTATTGCTCCAGTTTATAAGTGAAACATGTGTTTTATTATTTAAGTAACCTAAGGGTTCAAATAAAAACAAAAGTAAGGGATAATTGTTTGTCCAACTTTCTATATTCCCGTTTGCTCCCGTCAGATATGACCGGGATCATCCCTGAAGAAGACGAGGAAGATTACATGTATGATGATGTTGGGAATGTCAGAGGAAATGTTGAACCTGCAGGCGAAGAAAATGATGAAATCTACGAAGAGCTCCCAGGTTTGATCGCATTCCCCACCTTTACAAACTTTACTTTTATTTTGAAAATCCACTGAGCTAATGTTCTGCTCACTAATCATGTTCTTGCAGAAGATGAAGTTCCTGCTCCAGTAAAGCCTCCTCTGAAGGTCGAGCCACCAAGAAAATCCACTCCTCCTCCTGCAGGTACGAGACCTATTTTTATACGTCCGTCGAAAGGCAGACGTACAGGTTGTCCCCGACTTACGACGTCATCGACATACGACGTTCTGGACTTACGAGCG
>JBBPBX010030262.1:14517-26777 GCA_038048925.1 Garcialebias charrua
TAGAAACGGTCGGTGTACTCTCTGGAAGTGTCCCCTTAGCAGACAAAAGTGGTACTGCACCATCTTTTTGCCAAAATGAAAAACGGTCATATCGGAGTCAAAAATTGGTCTAAAAATATGGGGGAAAAATCCATAAATATGTCGCTTCACCGTATAAGTCGCAGGACATGCAAATTAGTTTTTAAAAAACAGCGACTTATACGCCGAAAAGTACGGTAAGTCTCACTTTGCTTGCTGTAAGGCAGTCACACTGCTGCAGCTGGGCCAGGATAATCTTAACCTGCTGGAAGGCTCAGGGGCGGAGCTAGACTTTTTTTTTGCAAGGGTTGGCACTGGAGTAGCCAAGGGGGCACATACAAATAATGAAAACTACTATGTTTCTCCTACATCCTAAGAAACATACAGTACGCTGTATGTTTCTGTGTCTTTTAAAACATACAGTACCTTTTTGACAGTTTTCATAACCCATCAGTGTCTCTCTGTGTGTCTTTGTCAGTGTCTCTGTCTGTCTCTCACTCTCTCAGTCTCTCTCTCTTTCTCTCCCTGTCTGTCTCTTTGTGCATCTTTAATAATAATAATAATAATAATAATAATAATAATGAATTTAATATATCTTTCTGTCTGTGTCTCTTTCCCCCTCTCTCTCTCCCCTCACCCCATCTATATGTCTCTCTTTGTGTGTGCATGTGTGTCTGTCTCTCTCTCTTTTTGCCTCAGTCTGTGTATACGAGCGTCTCCGTCTGTCTCTCTGTTTCTCACTCACTCTGTCACACACAGTTTTATAAAATGTGTCTTTACAACATAATATATAGTACAAACCAAAAATTATGTCAGTTTTTGGTTATTGGTTAGAAAATGTTTTTATTCAAACTATCTCTTTATGGCAACACCAATTTGGTCAGATTTGTACACATTGTAGACTAATAATAATAATAATATAATAATAATGTCTTTTCCTGTCATCTGCGTATGTTTCCCATACACAGACGAAATTCGTCTCTGCATTTAACCCAACCACCACCAGGTGGTGCAGTGAGCAGCCATAGAATGTATGATTGTCATTTTAATAACTACTCTGTAGTTATAGATATTATTTCCTTTTTCCCCAATTGTTTTTAATCTTTCCAAAACTAAAAAGGAAAAATGGATGCATGGTCGATGTTAGAAAAGATTGGAGTGACTGCAATCAATAGCTATGTTTCCATCCAATTTAAATTCGATTTTTGAGCGAATTTTAGAAAATTTCGCTAAAATGTAAATTAAAATTATGAGGATCAGAAGTGTTTCCATTAAACTGGCTTGAAGCGCATCTGCAATGCCACGCAAAGCGTCTCTACGTCAGACGTCAGCGTCATTACGTCACACGTCAGCGCCATACGTCAGACGTCAGCGTTACGCACTTCCACAGTAAACAGGAAGTAGCGTTTGAAAACAGACATCTCGGCAAAATGGAGAGAATATTTCAGGTATGTGTTGCTATCGGGCAAGTTGTATTTATTCTGTCATGCCAACTAGTTTTAGCGATGTTACATGTTGTCCGGAGCGGAAACAGCTGATCAGTCACGTGACGTGAATGTTCGCTGCGGCAGAACTGAGTCGGCTAATCTGTTTCCATCTGTCGTTTAGCCGACTCAGCTCTGAATCGACTCCCCAAAAACTACCTCAAGCGAGCGTATAAACTTTAGAGCGACTTAGAGGAAGTTAACTCGAATTATGCCGTTTCCATTTAGCTTTTCTGATGCGATGCTTCATAATGCGCACCTAGAAACCTTGATGGAAACACGCCTATTGTTGCACTAAATTTTTATTACATACAGTGTCTTATGATGGCACATTCACATTATAACACAATGATATTATTGGTGTCTTTTAAAATGCAGTCAAAACCTGCAAGATTCACATAGAGCTTTTATGGGCTTGTTAAATAAATGTAACTGTGCTTTACTGTTTCCTGCTCTTTATTGTTGGGGCCTGCCTGTTCTACAGTACAGGAAGGCCTTCAGTGCACTGAAGCTGTAAATGAGGCAGCGAGGAGGCCTGTCTGATGTGGAGAGGCAGACCGTTCCATAGTTTAGGAGCTGCTATAAAGGCACAGTCACCTCTAAGCTTGAGCTTTGTTTTGGGTACACTCAGAATCAGCTGATCAGCTGATCTGAGAGCATGGGGGGGATATACCCACCAATGCTTACACGGAACTTCACCAGATTATCTAAAGGACCTTCTTGTTCCATATTCATCCACCTGGTCTCACAGAACAGTAATCTCCTTCACATTCCACGAACCAAATTAAGGACTATGGGAGACCGGGCATTCCGTGTGGCTGCCCCTCGCCTATGGAACTCCCTCCCCAACTACCTGAGAGCTCCACAGTCACTGGTTCACTTTAAAAAAGGCTTAAAGACCTTTCTTTTTAAGCAAGCCTATTCTGCCTCCACATGATTTTACCTCTGATCTTAGTTGATATTATCATTGTTTTTAATTGATTTTATTATTGATTTTTGTTATTTTATCTTTGATTTTACTTGATTTTATCACTTGTTTTTATTTGATCATTGATTTTAGTTGCACTTTGTAGCACTTTGAGATTTGGGCAGTGGTACCACCAAAAACAATCACTTCTGGGGTTTTTTTTCATTAAAATTAAAAAAGTTTAGAGCCATCCAGGCTTTTATGTCGTCAGAACACCTGAGCAACGGATTGACAGAGAGCAGATTTGTTTTTTAAAGAGATATATAAATCTGACTGTCATCTGCATAACAGTGGAAGGAGATACCACGCTTCCTAAAGGCTGGGGCATAGCTGCGCGCTGGCGCGAGCGCGGCGCCCCATTGTGTGAGCGCCGTGCGTGCGCCGCTGCACAAGCCCTTTGAACGTTCGCGCGAACGCGCCAAGCTCCTTTTTTTACGACCGCGCACGCTTGCGTAGTGTCTCACAATAAACTGCCCTGGTGGCGGACTGTTTTGTATGACACACAAATGAATTAAATTCCTCTTCTTTATCGCTGATCGGGCCTTTTCTTTTGTTTTTTTGCCTAAAGTCAAGTAATCGCTTCATCCTCCGTTCACTCCATGACTGAAATGAATGAATTCATGTCCTACCTGGCAGCGCGATGTTTTAACTATTTCCTGGTGGACTGTGAGCTGCTGGAATAGTGCTCCCTGTTTTTATTTTTATTTTTTAGAAGTTTATATTAACATATAGACCGCAGCAGCAGCAGCGGAGCGAACAGCTGCTCGTCTGGAGCAAAGCCAGCTGAGCTGTCAATCATTTCAGTAGGCGTGTCAGCAAGTGACCAATCAGCGACCTAGTTTGTCCTGCTCTGCG
Organism: Garcialebias charrua; assembly: GCA_038048925.1. NCBI lineage: Eukaryota > Metazoa > Chordata > Actinopteri > Cyprinodontiformes > Rivulidae > Garcialebias > Garcialebias charrua. The sequence goes on from JBBPBX010030262.1 coordinate 17,842, forward strand.
CGCAGCTGATCACATTGACAACAAGGATTTGGAGCGAGAACGCGAGCATTTAATGTGAGAAAAAAAGCAGAGCTCTGCCCTGAACGGGTGCGCAAAGAAGCGTATATGGAGGACGCTCAGCTTTGCTCCAGCCTTAAGTATGGAACCAAGTGGAAGCAAGTAAACAGAAAATAGTAGTGGGCCCAGGACTGAGCCCTGGGGGACCCACATGAGCGGCAAGCATTGGAGGACACAAAGTCACCAAGACTGACAGGAAAAGTTCAGTCTGTCAAGTATGACCTGAACCACTCCAGTGCTGCACCCCTGACACCCACCCACTGATTCAAGCAGTAAATTAAAAGTTCATGGTCCACAAATGCGGCAGTTAAGTCTAAAAGCACAAGAACAACACAATTCCCAGAGTCTGTTGCTAAAAAAGTCATTAAATTATCTTAAAAGAGCTGATTCTGTGCTGTGTACGTGTATTTCTCCAGAAAAGGCACTAATTGGTGGTTACAAACTATCTTCTCGAGGCTTTTTGAGATAAAAGATCATTTAGATATAGGCCTAAAATTCACAAGAACAGCAGTATCCAGTCCTGTTTTTTTTATTTATTTTTTTTATCAGAGGTTGCATATTTAAAATTTTGAGGGACCACACCAGAGAACAAACCCAACGCCAGTGATTGTTGGCTGTTGTTAAAATTGGTCTTGGCTCATCTAAAAAAAGTATTAAAAGGAATTTTAAAGGAACTGACTTCTTTGGCCTGGCAGTGCTTTGCCAACTTCCTGAGGTGGACATCTGATGGTGAGAGGCACACACTGCGTTATGTTTTAGTGCTGCTGGCAGAGGCCCGGCTTATAGCTGGAACCCAGCACCATTCCATCACCTCCATCTGGACTGTTTCAGCACTCAGTTAATGCTGCCATGCCAGGCGCTGAGCAGCCCCAAGCCCACACACACACACACACACACACACACTCGTGCTCACACACACCTCTCCCCTTGTCTTGCTCACCTTGCTAAATAGGAATGTGTGTTCTCAGGAAACCCGGCCTTAGTATGTGGAGCAGGTGAAGACATGAAGCTGACTCATGGTTTCTGAGGCCTGTCAGCTGGACAAGGGTCTGAATTAAACTGTGACCCCTTTGTACTAAACTGGTTCATGTGTGCACCAAATGTGATTTTATTTTATCTAATGAGGTATTTTTGATCACAGTAGGATGAGCACTTTCATGTTTTTTTTTAAAGTTTGTCAAAACTCGATGGTTGTTTTCAAAAAGAGTGAAATTTGCTCCTATTTGAACAAGTTGTATTTCTCTGAAGCAGAGTCAACTGAGTTCTGTCTACTACAGGCCAAGTCCTGTTTAAAAATCAACTCTGCCATCTAGTGGTGACTAGATGAATGACAAAAGTAAAGAAAACGGCTCAGAACAGTTGAACATTTTACATTTACAAGATACTGATTCACAATTCTTTTAGGGCTCTAATAGGATAAACACTGGTTATTAAAATATTTAAAAAAGTAGATTAAATAGAAACTAATAATTGGTTTATTTCATGAACCAAACATTCTTTATCTTCCATTCAGTTCCCTTCAGCAATAATCAAATTATTTGAAATGTTGAAACAAGCCAATTCCCATAAATTCAAATTGAACCGCAAATGCTCGTTTATTGCTTCTCCTCGGTGTTTGGAAAAGAACCTAGTTGCCCTTTTACGAGTGCCATTAGCTAAAACCTTGGTGTTGGGGGTTGTGGCTTGCTGTGAGGGCAATGACCATAAAACCTGTCTGAACTGCACAGTCCAGCTGCAGCTAAAAGCACAGCAGTCTCCCACACCCCCTTCACAATTCCCCTTTCTTCCTCGACTCTTGCATCCCTCCCCCATTCCACTGCAGAAATAGGTGTGGTATTACAGCTGTGAGATGCCCCCCCCCACTCCCCTCTACAGTTAAAGCCTGTTTGAAGGGATGGTCTGGATTTGCTGCATGCTTCATCACTCTCCTCTTACAGGCAACCCCCCCACCCCCACCCCTCTGCGAGTTGAAAAACTATAGTTGAGAAGTCTTGAAGCGGCAGAGCCGTGGAAGTGGGGTTCTGGGAAAAAATTAAAAACGACATCTTACTGGTGGCTCCCAGTTTGGACGAATGGAGTCCAATAGAGTGACGAGTTAACTGATCACTTGAGGATCTTGAGGTTGGACTTTTCTGTGATGGCAGACATCTACTTGTGGTCTTTATAGCTCCATTCAGACTAGCTATTAAGTTGTTGATCTTGTCAAAATTATAATTTTCCCCCAAAACTAAAATATACAACAGCTAAGATAATAAATAAATAAATAAAGGGTCACGATTTTTTCACCAAATCCGGCTTAGAGGATCCGATAAATCCCTTTTTTAGACAGTTTTCAACTTAAACAAGTAATTGAATTTAAAAAAAAAAGAAGCAATGTGTGTGCATGTGTGTGCCGTCCACGTGTGTGGTATCATTACTCGTCCACAGCTCCAGAGCTTTGTACCCGCGTTGTGTCCGGCACTCACTTGAACGTCATTTATTTGTCAGCCAGCTAACAGCCCAATGAGGTGTTGCTGTTTTCAAAAGGCTGCTGGCAGGAAGTTGCAGTCTTTGTGTGCATGCACACACATGCATAATTGCATATAATTGCTCACTTTTTACGTCAGTTGGCTGTATAATCGTTCCTAGGTTTGAAATTAAATACAGTTTTTGTCATGTAAGAAAATAATAAAATGTTTTTAGCATATTTACCAGATTGGCTGCCTAATATTTTAGTTTTTAACAATCATAAGCAGTTCCGTGTTGTTTTTTTTTGTCTTCATACAACTGTATTGAGTTGTGACTCTGGCATTACTTCTTAACTTGACACAAATGATCCATCACCGCATGCCTGTCAGGGTTGGCCTGTACTACAGTTGTAATCTTCCTGTACGCAGTATGTGAGCCCTTGCATTTATTACATTGATTTAAGAAGAACTAGGGCACAGATGTTGGCTCCCACTTGTCTGAGTTCTGGCTTGAGACGCTGCACAGCTCTGTCTTCCTTCAGCCTTGTCAGAATGTGTGCTCCAGCGTTGATTCATGCCGCAGGAAGACTTTGATGTGAGGTCCAGCTCTGGTCCAAAGACAGAAACAGAGGGTTGTTCTCTCCTTGTCTCAGATCTCGCCTCGCAGCACTCCCCTCTCATCTCAGCATGCTGACAGCCATTTGGAGCTATACCTTGTCGAGCTGCGACAGATTTATGTGCAATGCACTCCGTGCACGTTGAGGTTTCCTGTGGAGAGGAGTGGAGTGAGTGTGCAGTCCCAAATCTGACAGCAGGTAGAGAAACAGGAAGTGTGAATTTGTCAGTGGGACAAAAACAGATTACTGAACAGGGCAAAGCAGGGTGTTAAAATGATTTCAACAGGATAATATTCCAAAGAGGAGGAAATTGAATTTACAAAAAAACAAAAAAAAAAACATTACAGCCAACAAACAGATGCAGAACGATGAGAAACAGATGCAAAACAGCCTAAATGAAAAGCAAATGATCATAAAGAGAAAAACGTACGGTAATCATAATGGGACCACTGTTAAACTGCATCTGGTTAAAAATGACCAGAATGAGACAAAAAGTGGAAAACCCAAAATGAGGAATTAAACAAACTTTTTAAAATTAGTCATTAAAAATCATAAAATGTTTCAAAAGACAGAAATGTGATAAGTGTAAAAAAAATAATAATAATAATTCTCCCCCCCCAAGACAAAACTAGATTTCCAGAAACATCCAAAATGAAATGAGAACAGAACAAGTCTGAGGTGGATATTTGAAAAATGAAAGATGTTAACAAATTATGCAAAAAAAGTACATGCAGAGTTAGGACCATTTAATGCAAAAATAATAAACTATTAATTCTGTGTTTCCTTTTTTTTATTTATTTTAGGAGTACAACTCCTTCGGTTGGTGGGTTGGAGAGAAGAATGGAGCTGTAGGTATCGTTCCTAAAAACTATCTGCTCGAGCTCTATGTTCTGTAAATACCTCTGATATAATAAACTTTGTGCACAATGTTTATTTCAAAACGCCAAATGACAGTGGCTCTAATGTATTATCTCTGCCCTTCATTGTAAAAAAAGATGTGAAAATATGCACATCTGACTCTGATGCATTTAAGCTGTTTTAGTGCTTTGTTACGTTAATATTTATTTTCTCCTAAAGCATTATTTTCTTTCCATATCATTTTTCTTGGTGCTGCATTTGAATAAATTGTGTTCATCCTACAAAATAAATAAATATAAACTGCTTTAATTGTTCTGCTTTGTCTAACCTTTATATAAACCACAAGGTGGCAACATGGTTCCCAAAATCTTCATCTTTTTGTCTTCTGTGACACAAATCTTGACTTGGATGTTTACAGTCAGAGCACAGAGAGGAAAAAGGTTAACAGCAAAACTGACTGGATTTTAAACCAGTGTGACTAAGCCATAATCACTTTGTCTTTTGTAACTTTTACAAAATAAAGCGAATACTATGGTTAAAAAAATATATTATTTTGATGATTACAGTATAGTCCCTCGTTACTTCATGGTTCGACTTTTGCAGACTCGTTCTTTCGCGGTTTTTCAAAGTAAGATTGTGCACAACAGATGATTGTCAACTTTAATATTATTCATGTGATTACTGTACAGTAAAAAGTTAATGGAAAAAAATACTTTGAACAGGCGCTGCCATGTTGTAGTTTTTTCTCAATAAACCTACACTGTATCGTCCCGTCCCTCAAAATGACTACATTTCCCAGAAGCCAACAGTGCTTCCAGCTGTTGCCTTCTGCTGAAATGGAGGGAAAGTTTTGATCAGATCCCAAAAAATAATAATGTGCCCAGCGGATGCAGAGAGCCGAACGGAACCGAAATGGACCTCCACAGACTCATCAGTCAATCTGAGTGCTGCCCTCCAGTCCACAAGGCCTCCTGAGCGGGAGATGCCTCCCGGAGGTTCTGTGTTCTCTCCGGTGTTCTCTCCGGTGTTCTCTCCGGTGTTCTCTCTGGTGTTCTCTCCGGAGCCCACCGGGACTTCCCCATCTGGATTTGGACTCGATCGGAACCACCGTGTGGTCCCGTGCTGGCCATCCGAAGGTCTGGCTCGTGCTCAAGGGCTTCAGAGAGCTGATCAGAACCAGCAGAGTGGGTCTGCCTAACCGGAACTGTCAGACTGGAAACAAGCTGCTGTCCACTACTCGCTCAACTTAAAATTTCAAGTTGAACGAATAAACATCATTATGCAGATTAATAAACGTTTGCTAAATAAACTTTTGCTTGAGCTAATTTAAATTTATTAGTTGACTGAACTGTTTCGGTATTTTGTTTCAACTCGGAAATCTGTCAGTTTAACTTGTGTGTTAAATAACAAAAATAAATGAGCATTTCTACTTCGCTACTTTACCTCATTCTAATTCTAACTACAGGTGGTCCTCGACTTACGACTTAGATCCGTTCTTACGCGTCGTCGTAAACCGATATTGGACGCAAGTAGAAATATACGTACATACTGCGCCATCCGCCATGTACAGTACTGTATTACCAAGCACTTAGCCTATCCTAACACAGTACCCTACATAATTATCAAAAAACACATACGTTTGGGAGCCATAATGAAGGGCAAAAAGAGTTGATGGCCTACTTGGATGCTGGTGATGCCGTACTCCTTGGTCCATCCTCCGTATTTCGTTTACGACGTAAAACCGCCGTCCACCTCAGTCCATCCTCCGTATTCTGTTTACGACGTAAAACCGCCATCCACCTCCGTTTACGACGTAAAACCGCCATCCACCTCCATTTATGACGTAAAACCGCCGTCCACCTCGGTCCAGTCTCTGTATTCCGTTAACGACGTAAAACCACCGTCCACCTCCGTTTACGACGTAAAACTGCCGTCCACCTCCGTTTACGACGTAAAACCGCCGTCCACCTCCGTTTACGACGTAAAACCGCCGTCCACCTCGGTCCATCCTCCGTATTCCGTTTACGACGTGAATTCGCCGTCCACCTCGGTCCAGCCTCCCTATTCCGTTTACGACGTAAAACCACCGTCCACCTCCGTTTACGACGTAAAACCGCTGTCCACCTTCGTTTATGACGTAAAACCGCCGTCCACCTCCGTTTACGACGTAAAACCGCGTCCACCTCGGTCCAGCCTCCGTATTCCGTTTATGATGTAAAACCACCGTCCACCTCCGTTTACGACGTAAAACTGTCGTTCACCTCCGTTTACGATGTAAAACCGCCGTCCACCTCGGTCCAGCCTCCGTATTCCGTTTACGATGTAAAACCGCCGTCCACCTCCGTTTACGACGTAAAACCGCTGTCCACCTCCGTTTATGACGTAAAACCGCCATCCACCTCCGTTTACGACGTAAAACCGCGTCCACCTCGGTCCAGCCTCCGTATTCCGTTTACGATGTAAAACCATCGTCCACCTCCGTTTACGATGTAAAACCGCCGTCCACCTCGGTCCAGCCTCCGTATTCCGTTTACGATGTAAAACCGCCGTCCACCTCCGTTTACGACGTAAAACCGCCGACCAACTCGGTCCATCCTCCGTATTCCGTTTACGATGTAAAAACCGCCGTCCACCTCGGTCCAGCCTCCGTATTCAGTTTACGACGTAAAACCGCCGTCCACCTCCGTTTACGACGTAAAACCGCCGTCCACCTCGGTCCAGCCTCCGTATTCCATTTACGACGTAAAACCGCTGTCCACCTCCGTTTATGACGTAAAACCGCCGTCCACCTCCGTTGACGATGTAAAACCGCCGTCCACCTCGATCCAGCCTCCGTATTCCATTTACGATGTAAAACCACCGTTCACCTCTGTTTACGACGTAAAACCGCCGTCCACCTCCGTTTACGACGTAAAACCGCCGTCCACCTCGGTCCAGCCTCCGTATTCCGTTTACGATATAAAACCGCCGTCCACTTCCGTTTAAGACATAAAACTGCCGTCCACCTCGGTCCAGCCTTTGTATTCCGTTTACGACGTAAAACCGCCGTTCACCTCCGTTTACGACGTAAAATCGCCGTCCATCTCGGTCCATCCTTCGTATTCCGTTTACGACGTAAAACCGCCATCCACCTCCGTTTACGACGTAAAACCGCCGTCCACCTCGGCCCATCCTCCGTATTCCGTTTACGACGTGAATTCGCCGTCCACCTCGGTCCAGCCTCCCTATTCCGTTTACGACGTAAAACCACCGTCCACCTCCGTTTACGACGTAAAACCGCTGTCCACCTTCGTTTATGACGTAAAACCGCCGTCCACCTCCGTTTACGACGTAAAACCGCGTCCACCTCGGTCCAGCCTCCGTATTCCGTTTATGATGTAAAACCACCGTCCACCTCCGTTTACGACGTAAAACTGTCGTTCACCTCCGTTTACGATGTAAAACCGCCGTCCACCTCGGTCCAGCCTCCGTATTCCGTTTACGATGTAAAACCGCCGTCCACTTCCGTTTACGACGTAAAACCGCTGTCCACCTCCGTTTATGACGTAAAACCGCCGTCCACCTCCGTTTACGACGTAAAACCGCGTCCACCTCGGTCCAGCCTCCGTATTCCGTTTACGATGTAAAACCATCGTCCACCTCAGACCCGGCTGCAGAAACAATTCAATGGGGGGGGCATTCTATTTTTTCAAGGGGGCATATTTTTTTCAACATTTTATTTGCTTCAAGTTGAACAGCGGCTCTGTGACCACTCCTGGAACTCGACCATTCCTTTGTTAGGTCTAATGCTCCTTTTTTCAGGCAGACAACTTTTACTCAAATGTGTTTACTGCAGTTAAAATGACACATTGGTTTTACTTTGTGTTAAATAAAAACTCTCAAAGATATATTCATTCCTTATTATTCTTATTTTGCTTAATGACATTTAACTCTGCATGTCATCCCTGAAATTCTGACACACAGAATCACAAGTCCAAGTGTGAACTGTGTCACAGAGTAAACACAATAAAAACATGTATTATCTGCAGTATTGTTCATTAAAATGGCTCAACACTATTAATGTATTACAGAACATATACATACAGTAGGCACATTTGATATTGTAGGCCAATGCACTAGTTAATACTTTCAGCAAGTGATTTTACTTTAATACTTTAAGTATTTTTTAAAAGCAAGTACTTATTTACTTTTACTTAAGTAAAAACATTAATATGGTACTTCTACTTTTACTAGAGTACATTTTGTCTGTTTATTTGTACTTTTACTTAAGTACAGTGTTTGAGTACTTTCTCCACCACAACACACCACAATTATGCAGACAGTATATCAAATAAACAAAATACTGTACATTTATTATCTGCACAGCCATAAGTTTATATTGGACTACTCATGTCACAGAAAGCACAGTGGTTCTTACCTTTAGAAGTTCTTTCTGGTCTTTTTATTTGCAACGCTTCTTGTTTTGTTGATACACGGACAATGGTGAGCGTGTGTTTCTGTTTGAAACAATTAGTTTGCACCCGCCCCCCTCGAACTGTAATTGGCTAGAATGTTGCCTCGGCTTCACTGATTGGTTGAATTGTATGACGGACAAACAAAGATAGGAAAAATAGAAAGATGTTCACTCGGAGATTAAAAACCAACAAACAAAAAACTTCCCGTCGTCCAGTCTGTCAGGGGGGGCACAGCTGACTCTGCGGGGGGGCAATGCACCTCAATGCCCGCCCATGCAGCCGGGCCTGGTCCACCTCCGTTTACGATGTAAAACCGCCGTCCACCTCGGTCCAGCCTCCGTATTCCGTTTACGATGTAAAACCGCCGTCCACCTCCGTTTACGACGTAAAACCGCCGACCAACTCGGTCCATCCTCCGTATTCCGTTTACGATGTAAAAACCGCCGTCCACCTCGGTCCAGCCTCCGTATTCAGTTTACGACGTAAAACCGTCGTCCACCTCG
>JBBPBX010030263.1:0-32147 GCA_038048925.1 Garcialebias charrua
TGGCCTGGCCTCAAAATTAGGCATCTCGCCATGAAAAACGAAACACTAATAGCACCTACACGAAAACCGTCTAATACATCAAACCTTCAGTGATTGACCCACAACCGGTCCCTTACAATACTGAATGGTCAAATCATGACATTAATTAAGCCACGCCCCCTCACAACAGGAAGTGTACAGTTATACATTGAACGTCCCGATCGGACACCTGTTACCTAATCAGCGGGACGGTCTGTCCAGTGACCAAAGACATGTTGCTGTAAATGAGTCCCCGTGACTCAACGAGGCTAGCCTGTATAAATAAAGGTTGAATGAATGAATAATGCTGTTGGGTACGTGTTTGCTCATGTTGGTTAAACATGTCCTCCCTGGTTGCTATCATCAGCGTCCCGATGATGCTTTCAGGTGTAAAGGGAACGTTTACTTTACGACCATCATCAGTCCCGGTCAACATGACGGGTTTAAAGCTGAGCGTCATGCTGGTTTTTTGTAATCCTGCGAAACACGCATTTACAAAAGAATTACAATTACAGGTAGTCCTCTACTTACGGCGATTCAGTGTTACGAACGCGTCTTATTAATAAAAATATTTTTTTTAAAAACATAGAAAAATCTTATTTTATGTGTTTAAATGCTCTTGATTTTATGTGTACAGCACTTTGTTGCAGCTGTGGTTGTTTTAAATGGCTTTATAAATAAAGTATTATTATTATTTAGAAGCAGATTTACGCAGTTTTCGGCAGTGTGTCCGCCAGCTTAGCTTCGGTTAGCTCCGGCCTCGACAGCCGGCTTTGGAGGACCGTGTTTCTGATCAGAGGTTGCCTCATACGGATAAATGAGCTGGAAACGCTCGGTGAACCCTGTGGACATCTCAGGCCCGGAGCAGCAGCCGCCGATCGCTCCGCAGCGCCGCCCGCATCCCACCATGCCGGCCGTCACCACCAGCTCACCGCGGGAACACCGAGCTAACATGCTAACGCGGAGAAACTCCCAGTAAGTTATTAACTCTTTTTTCCTTCATTATGGCTCCAAATGTATGGAGCTAACATGCTAACAGTCCTTCCTGTAAACAGTTTGGTGAAGCAGCTGGAAGCTGCAGAGGTCGGACGTGCAACGCGCTAACATGCTTCATGCTAACATGCTATTTTTTATGGCTCCAAATGTACTGTATGTGTTTTTTGATAATTATATAGGGTGCTGTATTAGGATAGGCAAAGTGCTTGGTAGCTGTACAGTACTGTACATGTACTTGTATAAGTGGCGGCTCGTGTGTTTTCCGACTTACGGCAATTTTCGACTTACGAACGGCCGTAGGAACTCGTTCGTAAGTTGAGGACTACCTGTACTTTGTAGATCCTCAGCTCTCGTTTAAATAACCTTTACATTCCCATCCTGCATGAAATCTGATGATTTCCCACTTCGCTGGCAGGACGTTTCCACGACAAGGCCACGTGACAACATGAAAAGTAACTTTTTATACTTTTATACTACTATGGAAAACCACTATGAAAAAACTCAGGACAGTATTACACTCTATTTCATTTTATGATTATGTTTATTAAATGTTGGTGTTTTGGTGTTGGTGAAACTTTTTACACTTTTTTTTTACTACCGGTACTATGAAAAACTACTATGCAAAAAACTCAGGACAGTACTAAACTTTTATTATTTCATCTTATGCTTGTTTATTAATTGTTTAGTGTTTAAATGGTTACTGTTGCACCGAGGGACTGACTGAGAGAGAAATGCAATTTCAATCCTGTGTATGTCCTGTACAAATTGCAGTTCTGACAATAAAGTTGACTTTGAAAAGACACGCTTTAAACCAGCAGCAGATGCTTCGTATAAAACGGGCTCAGGGGAACGCAGTAGGTGGATTTAATGAACATGTTCCAGATGGAAATACAGCATTCTTGATTTGCTACTTGTCTTGGTAGAAACATCTTAAAATGTATGTAAACTGTGAAAAGTAAGCAAGTTTAACAGTAACAGTGGAGCTGCGGTAGCTCAGTGATCAGTACTACGGTCGTGTAATCCTGAGGTTGCAGGTTCGAGCCCAGGTTGCATCAGGACGGGCATCCGGCGTAAAACAAATTGACAAATCTTTCACGCAAGTTGCCGCAGTGACCGCCTGAAGGAGCAGCCGAAAGAAACTTACTCAGCAAGTTTTGACGGTAATTATCCCGATGCAGGAAACGACAAAGAACGCCTTTAAGGAAACACGCTTTCCGAGAAAACACTGTTTACCCGGAAAGCGTCGACCACAAAAAAAGATTTACTGGACGCTGCAACAAAACCAGATGGAGCTTGTTGCTGCTAACAAACCACTGAAGTGTGGGATTAAAGTGTGTGTGACATGATTTTGGAACTATGCATAAAGTGGCACAACATATATATGTTGTCTCATTCAACTATGTTCGTTTTTACAAGCAAAATGATAAATCTATGAAAATTTGATTTAAAAGTGATTTTAAAATTCGCGCCGTGTTTTGTAAGGGACATCCGGGTACTTACGCATGCAACGTCGTGACGTAGTGACCAGCACGGTTGTCTGCCGCTGCTATTAGCATGTAGTGTAATTGTCTTCAAGATCGCCTATTTTCTTTTGTATAACTTGAAAAATGCCGGTACATTGTGTCGCATTTGGGTGTTCTAATATCGCCAGCTCTGTAGACGACTACGATCGGGTTCCAGCACTTCACCCTTGGAAATTTGCTCATCTGAAATGTCGGAATCCCCCTCGCACCACCTCGTTCACTGAACGGTAAGAGTCAAATAAATACGGGTGCAGACCTAAAGTAGAACCAGCTGTTTCTTGTTCAACACTCGAACTAACTTCGGCTTCCCAAACTGAAGACAAATCGTTCAAATCTTCACTTAAAGCTGCTATATGTAACTTTTCTAACAATATTTTTTAAACATATTTCTTCACTCTGTCACTATCTCCTGACAGACTGATGTTAGACAAAGTAATCTCTGAAAAAAACTATAGTCCCCTTGCTTCTCTAAAAGCATTTTAAAAAGCCACAGTGACCCGCCGTTAACCAGCCAATAAAAACAGAGCTTCTCACTTCTCACGCTCCTAACCCACGCCCCCGCCTGTCCCAGCCCGCAGCGGCCGCGCAGGTTCTCGTTCAAAGCATTGCAAAGCGATGCAAAACTGTTTTGTATGTGACACAAATGTATTAAATTCCCCTTCTTCATCCCTGATCTGGACTTTTCTTTTGTTTTTTTGCCAAAAGTCAAGTGATCGCTTCCTCCTCCGCTGAGTCCATGAATGAATTGAGGAAATGAATGAATTTGTCACGAGCGAATTAAACTCGGGTTCAACGTGGCTGCACGAGGCTCTGCAGATTTCATGGTGTTCTGGACCAGCGCTCCATGTTTTTATTTTATTTTTTAGAACGTTTTATTAACATATAAACACAGAAATTCACAGCGGCTGTGACAGGACATGAAGTGGAGGCGGAGTTAAGGAAGCTGAGCTGAATTACAGCGAGAGCGAGCAGAGCCATATATGGCTCTGAGGGGGAGAGACTAGAAACGTGTCTCTGTTCAAAATTTTTCTAAGTTCCAGAAATTACATATAGCAGCTTTAAATTGCTTAATTCCTCGGTTTGTATATTCTCTGCCATAGTTATTTACAAGGTGCGTTCTGGCGATTGCGTCATAAAATGCGTCGGCGTTTGACCCCTCCTTTCTCCACTTGAAAACTGCGACGCTCTGAAGAGAACTATTTTATTAAAAAATACTTTTATATATTAATTATTCGAAGCATCTGTGTACAAAAAATCAAAGCTGAGTAGCTACTCTGCCACTTTATGCATAGTTCCAAAATCACGTCACCCACACTTTAAATCTGTGCACGGTGTAACAGAACGCGGTAAGGGCACTTTGTAAGTGATCGTTTTCGAACTCAACCCGAGTGTGAAACCTCCGGTCAGGATCTCCAACTAGTTTTCAACGGTCTTTGTAACTTCATGACAAACTAAGCTAAAACTACAACAAAGCTTTAGTTTTCAGCGAGCTGGCTTTACATTTCATGCAGACCCAGCGGCCTGGTACATTCGATCTCATCCGACACTTGAACAGCCGACAGGAAGTGGAGCAGCTTTGAAAGCTTCCAACAAAACAAAACATAACGGTGACAATCAATATCTGATTGTTTTTATACATTCACAGCGCACGTGCAGCGCATGCAGCTTCCTGGTTGATGTCTCTCCATTCGGTTTTGGTTAAAACTGCTTTAAAACAACCGTTAGCACGTTTCCCTCAACCTTGTTGAGTTTTATTTAATAAACCTTTGAAGCTGTGATGGTTTCCCTTTTGTTTTTCCGTTTCGATGACTTTGGTCCTCTTCTTGGTTCAAATAAAATGGCTCCTCACATGTGGCTCCAGGTCGGATGGTTTTGTTTTACAAATTACGATAAAGTGGTTGTTAAGGCGGCACGCGTTCACAGTTCATGACTTTTGCCAAACTAAACAGAACGAGTGCTAGATAAAAAAACAACAACAAAACAACATGATGGCGTAAAAGCTCAAACACAGGCTGAACCTGACACAGGCTCCTGCAGCTCTGACGCTCCAGGTCCAAAACACGACAAGAAAAATTATTGCCTTACTTTCCACCCCAGTTCCAGTCTTTTGGGATCTTCTGGCACAGGCTGGTTTTAAGAATCATTTAAAATAAACGGATGAGTTAAAACGATGCAAAAACGCATTAAATAAGGCTTTTGTGGTTTGCAAGCAAAAAGTATGACCTCGTCACGTTTCCTTCAGCAGAAAAAAGTGCTTCAATTAAAAAAAGAAAAAGAAAACAGCAACCAAAAGTCTATAAAGTCAAATACAGTATTAAAGTTTATAAAACCTCTGTGGTTGTTTCCCGCTCAGAGCTAAACTTATCGTGGTCAGTCCCATCAGCCGCAGACGGCAGGGCGGCTCTCCACAGACAGGGGGCGCTGGTCTGAACTGCTCCTCGTCTCTACAGCATCCTGGATCAAACACACTGCCGCCCAACTTAAGGCAAATGTGGCAAATAGAAGGGTGGCCCGATTCCAGTATGAAAAAGTCTCCAAACCAAAGAACAGCCACACGTTTGGTGGCTCGGTTTCTTCAGGTGACCCGAGTGGTTGTGTTAAAGGTGGAGACTGATCTTTCCTTCCTTGGCGAGCTGGTGGATGACCTGCGTCTCGAAGTCGGCGCTGTGAACACCAGTCTTCCTGAAGGCTCCGGCGTTGTGGTTCTGCTCCCAGTAGTGGTGCCAGTTCCCCTGCTGGTCGGCACCGTAACCGAACACCGACACCTGGACACAAAGAGGAGTATGGAGGCAAATTACCGTAATTGCCAGAATATTAGCAGCTACTTTTTTCTAGGGATGGGGCCGATCCGATCCAGCATTGGTATCGGCCTCGGATACCAGCATAATTTACATATCGGATTTTCCGATCCAGCCTGCCGATATTTCCGATCCATGATGCACGTTGGCTTCAAACTATCAAATGGATTTCTTGAACGGAAAGCACGTGTGTTACACTATATTCTGTGACTACCATCTTAACATTGTGTGAGTTAAACCCAATGAAGACACTTTGAGCCTCACAACAGGAAACACCCAAACTTTAATAGCACACAAGAGGCAGGTCTATACCACAGACGTCCATCTCACTCATGGTGCAGCCCTGAACACTATCATACCGCTAAGCATTATGGGAAATCAACACAGTCCACTCCCTGTTTTAAATTTCGTTTTTGATTGTGGCACTATGAGTTGTAATTCTTGTTGGCTTTGATCAACGGATACAGATTTAAACTATACATTGAATTTATAAATGTAAATTCAATGTATAGTTTAATAATATAATAATAATAATATATATATATATATATATATATATATATATATATATATATATATATATATATATATATATATATATATACCGTAAACACCGGTGTATAATACGCACTTTTATTGCTCATTTGAATGTCCTGCGTATTATACACCGAAGCGTATTATCTACAGATTTTTTCCCATATTTTTAGACCCATTTTTGGCTCTGATTCGCTGTTTTTCATTTTGGCATAAAAATGGTGCAGTACCAGTTTCGGCCACTATGGACGCTAATGCACCCTGTAGTCTGTTTACCTGCAGACTGTACCTGGAGGCGGATCCTGGCGCCATCTAGTGGCCATAAAAAAGACTGTCACGGCAGCGCGTATTATACACCGAAGCGTATTATCTATCGATTTTTCTGATTTATTTCCAAATATTGGCAAAGGCGTATTATACACCGGAGCGTATTATACACCGGTGTTTACGGGTATATATATATATATACCGTATTCTCCGGTGTATAATACGCAGTATTTTTGCTCATTTGAATATCCTGCGTATTAAACACCGAAGAGTATTATTTATGAATTTTTTTCCATATTTTTAGACCCATTTTTCGCTCTGATTCTTCATTTTGGGCAAAAAAATGGTGCAGTACCAGTTTCGGCCGCTATGGGCGCTAAGACGCTCTGTAGTCTGTTTACCTGCAGACTGTACCTCGAGGCGCATCCTGTTATTTGTGTATTCAGATAAAAACCCATCACCCACCGCAAAATCACAGAGAGAGCAGGAGAAAACAACGAGACAACACACTACCGAGGACAGAGAACAAAGAGAGAAAATGCCGCCAAAAAGAAAGTCCTATCCACAATATTCCTACGCCCCATGATGCCTTGCGCGAATTATGGGAACGACTTCCGCCTGAAGTGAGAGCAGCAGTTAAAGCCCAGTCTACTGGCTGTATTTATCACGTTTTTTTTTGTTTTGTTTATTTCTAATTAATTACAATGGTTACTTCGTGTTGGGTCAGTGGGTGTTCCTGTCGGGTAGACGTTTGTTCAAAGCGCAGTTTTCACTTAGTCCCAAAAATAAGTAAACGTGAAGGATTTATATCGGACGAGCTGACAGCTGCCCCTCCTCTGCTCGGATCTGCTCTCGAAGACGTCGTGTTCAGATCACGTTTTCTCCGGTAAACAAAATATTCTACATAAATCATTTTGTGAAACAATTTCAGAACAATGTGAGAGTATAATTTTCTCTGTGTTGGAGCTGTTGTTGTTTTTTCTTCATGATTTAGCATTGTCTACTAGCTGTGGTTAGCTTAGCATGTAGCGTTAGCATCTGTTAAAGTATTTACTAAACAAATCTGTGGATAAATAATATAACTACATGTGTGTGTAATACATTTGCAGTACATACATATGCTGTGTGTATGTGTATACTGTATGCACACTATATATACAGTATATACATACATACTGCACATACACTGTACTGTAGTACTGTTTTGATTGTAGGTCCCTGTTACTCTCATGTGAATAAAGCAGTGGGATGCTGTTTGTACAGAAAATATTCCATAACACAAGTTCATCTTTTGGTTATTACTACATTTGTTCTATTGAAATATTTATTTTTTCAGGAAGGCCTGCACACAAGTCACAGACTGGTCTCCCACGCTGAAGTTGACAGACACACTTACTCTGAGACGCAGGAGCAGAAGAACAAGTAATGACACAAGCACCTGGCACAATAATTCAAAAATATTAAAGTAAATCTAAGATAAAATTACTGAAATCAATATAAAATTGAACATTACAGTATATCTTTGTGAATGAGTAAAAAATGTAGGAGCAACTGTATTTATTCTTTCTACTTTGAGTAGCAAACTTGGTCTTATTTTAGACTTTGTGATGCAAACATGACAGTTTTTTTTTTTTTTTTTAAGGTACAGACGAGTGAAGGGCCGAGTTCCATCGTCTTGGATTCCGGAGGGGTTTGCTGCTTGCTCCAGTCGTCCAGTGGTCGTCCAGTGGTCGTCCAGTGGTCGTCCAGTGGTCGTCCAGTGGTCCCACATGATTAGGAATCTGTTCCAGTTTGTTTAAAATCAGAAACTGCCCATCATTTCTTGTTGAAGAGTGTATTTGACCTGGTATTTATTCTGGTATTTATTCTGCAGCCAATCATTTTCATTAAAAGACATCAAATCACCCACAGTTCTCATATTGTATTCAGTTTCAAATGTTTTTAGTTTATTCATTCATTCATTCAACCTTTATTTATACAGGCTTGCCTCGTTGAGCCACGGGGACTCATTTACAAGAGGGACCTGTCTCACTCACACCCAGGGTCAATTTAGAGTTACCAATCAGCCTAAAATTTATAATTATAGCTTTTATTCTTATCAATCTCCTCCTGGAGGAGGAACCACAGCAACATGCATGTTTCTAAGTTTTGTACTTGTCAATAAAAAACTAAACTGGTAAGTTGCCAAAAAAACAATCACATCTAGTGTTTTTATTTGCAGTAGAACTTCTCATTAGACATTAAACAACGTATCTTATTGAAATAAAGAAGGTGAAACACAGCAACACCAAATGCACTTCAAACGCAGATTTATTTATAGAAATTATATTTTCACTCATTTGTTGCTGTGGTACATAACTGCACACAAACTTCTGGACCAACTGGAGCGTCATCCATCCCTGGACCAACTGGAGCGTCATCCATCCCTGGAACTCACCTTATGCAGAAATATAACAGAAAGGAGGAAAAGAAAAGTACAGTATACAAACATTAGGGTTCATTTATGAACACACACAAACACACACACACCTAGATTATATATATATATATATAACTAAACACACACACACATAGATTATATATATAAATAAACACACACAAACACACCTAGATTATATATAAAAGAAACCCACGCACACACACACACCTATATATATATATATATATATAATATATATATATATATATAAACACACACGCCTATATTATATATAAACACACATCTATATATATATATAAATAAGCACACACACCTATATTATATATATATATATAAATAAACACAACACACACCTATATTATATATACAGTATAAATAAATATACACAGACAGCATACATACAGTATATAGGTGCGTGTGTTTATTTGCCAGTTATGCACGAAAATATTAGTATCATTTAATCACTGACTACATAAAATCATAACACTAAAAGCTGTCTCAAATCATACCTGGTGTTCTCGATCCTCTGGAGGATACAGAGTCTTTTTTTCAGGTGGTTTCTCGTAGCCCAGCCACAAAGAAGGATGCAGGTTTTTGTTTTCGGAGCCTGTTCAACACACACTAGTTGCAGCCACAAATTCAGCTTCGTCTGATTATTCTTACAGCCACGAACAGCGCAACAGGTACCAGAGCTCCACAAGACATCTTCATGACAATTTTAGCTCAAAATAACAGAAAACAGAACTTTAACAGAACTTCTACGACGCGCACAGATAAACAAGTAAACAACGAGGAGCCAATGCAGAAATTCTACTTCCGGGGTCAAACGGAAGTAAGTCCCATAATCGCAAATACAGTGCCACCTTCAGGAATATTGTGGATACTGCAGAATTTAAGCTGCAGGTCGTGAAATTCGCAGTGGAAAACAGCAACCGAGAAGCGGGACGTCACTTCGGGGTCAACGAGGCCTGTGTTCGCTTGTGGAGAAAGGTGGAGGTCTCGCTGACCGCCATGAAGCGGTCCAAGAGGGCGAACAGGGGGAAGAAGGCCCGCTGGCCCCAGTTGGAGGAACGGGTCAAGCAGTGGGTTCTGGAAGAACGCGCGGCCGGGAGAGGCGTCTCCACGGTCCAGCTTCGGCTGCACGCCGTGGCTCTGGCCAAAAACATGGACATCTTGGAGTTTGCTGGCGGTGCATCGTGGTGCTACAGATTTATGTGTAGAAACCAGCTTTCTCTGAGGGCGCGCACCACCATGTGCCAGAAGCTTCCAGCAGACTTCGAGGAGAAGGTCGCCAGCTTCCGCGCATTCATCGCTCGCCAAGTCCACGACCACCACATCTCGCCAGCACAAATTCTGAATATGGATGAAGTACCACTGACATTCGATTTGCCAATGTCTAGGAGTGTATCAAAGAAAGGTGAGAAGAGCGTGTCCATCATGACCACAGGACATGAAAAGTCCCACTTCACCGTGGTCCTCGCTTGCTGCGCGGATGGGGCAAAGCTGCCACCCATGGTGATTTTTAAAAGAAAAACCATGCCTAAAGAGAGCTTTCCACCAAGTGTTGTTGTTGAAGTGAATGAAAAAGGATGGATGGACACTGGGATGATGAATGTGTGGATGGCCAGATGTTACAGCAAGCGGCCAGATGGTTTTTTTAAATCTAAAAAAGCTGTTTTGGTCATGGACAGTATGGCTGTGTCTCAATTCAGGGGCTGCATCCTCATGAGTGCGCATTTGTCGGCCGCATACGTCATTGCCCCGCGCGGAGGACTGTCCCAATTCGAAGACTCCTCCTCATGCGGCCGAGGAATGCGGCCTACTTCCTGTCGAAATCTGAGGATGCATTCGTGAATCCTTCCAGACGGAGGCTATCCCAGAATTCATAGCGCCAGCAGAGATTTCGCGGGGGGGTGGGACTTTCTGCGTGCAGAGTCGGGGCTGCTGTGTGTTGTTGAGTCATCAGCTCGTTTTAACAACAACCTCAGCGCGAATATTCATTCAACCTTTATTTAGTCATCTCAAACAACCTCAGCTCGAATATATCTCATTAAAATTTAACTTCAGAAACGACAAAAAAAAATTGTGTTAGCTGAATATACAGTATATTAGTGTTTCTGAGTTTACTGTTTTTGAAGAACTGATTACAAATCAGATTATTTTACACGTGCGTAGCAAGGATTTTCTGAGGGGCAATCTTTTAAAACCCAGAGTGGACCTACAAAATGCAAGTTGTCCAGTAGCACAGTTGGTAAATCAACCTGCGATTGGTGCAGAGATACTTTTCTCGAAGCTGGTTCGAATCTCACTCGGTACGGTTAAAACTTATTTTACGTTTGTCTTTTATTGGATAAAAAAAAAAGGAGTTTCACAAACTCCTTCTTTTTAATCTCAGTCCTCATTTTTTATCCAATAAAAGACAAACGTAAAATAAGTTTTAACCGTACCGAGTGAGATTCGAACCAGCTTCGAGAAAAGTATCTCTGCACCAATCGCAGGTTGATTTACCAACTGTGCTACTGGACAAGTTGCATTTCGTAGGTCCACTCTGGGTTTTAACAGATCGCCATTTATAAGCTGATTTGTAATCAGTTCTTAACAAACAGTAAACTCAGAAACACTAATATATATACATGTATTCAGATAAATAATATATTTTAGCGGCGTCCCTTCTCTTTCCACACACACCAAGCGGCACACAAGAACTTCCCACCCACTTCAAGAGAACGCCCCACCCACTTCAATGCCGGCAAACCTGAAGGCTAGACCGTCCCATTTCAGCAGTTTCGCTCAGCCCACCCGGTCTTGTGAGTGCGTGGCCTACTCGGCCCAGCTAGGCTGGGTCCTCATGAGGATGCAGCCCCTGAATTGAGACACAGCCTATGAGAGCCCACATCACGCCAGCTGTGAAAGACAAGATAAAAACGACCAACTCCATTCCTGCCATCATTCCAGGTGGACTGACCAAAGTTCTACAGCCCCTCGACATTTTTAAAGCAGCTCTGCGCCGCTTGTGGGAGCAGTGGATGGTCGACGGGGATCACAGCTTCACAGCTACAGGCCGCATGCGCCACGCCACCTTCCTGCAGGCCATCGACTGGATCGACAAGGCCTGGAAATCAATTTCCACCAAAATAATCCAGTCTGGATTCATTAAGGCTGGGATCATCCCACGACCAGATGGAGCAGAGGACACCAGCAAGGAGGAGGAGGAAGAGGAGGACCAGACTGGGCCTTTGAGCACCGGTGAGCTGGACCGTGCGATGGCTGAACTGTTTGCCAGCGACACGGAAGATGAAGACTTTGAAGGTTTTGAATAGTGTAAATAGTAGTGTAAATAATTTGTTTGAATAAAAACTGTAAACGGTATCTGTTTCTGTCATTTTTATGGGCGGGGTGAGCGTGTATTAATTTTAAAGCCGCTGTATTTATGTTGTTGTAACCGTCAAAGTGCATCTATTAACAAAAATTAAACCGAGACACGTTAACATATATATATTCAGCTAACAAATTTTTTTTTAAAGTGTTTCTGTACGGTAGTTTAATTTTAATTAAATTCAGTTCTTGCTGCGCTACAGTAAACCGTTTCTGGGTGAGAGCATCGTGTTGTTTACGTTCAAAATTCAGCTGATTTGTAATCATTTATTAACAAAAATTAAACCGAGACACGTTAACATATATATTCAGCTGACAAATATATATTTTTTAAGTGTTTCTGTACGGTAGTTTAATTTTAATTACGGTAAATTCAGCTCTCGCTCCAAACCGGGCCTGTGGGCCTGTTGTGTGCTGTGCGCACATCGTGTTGTTTATATTTTAAATTCAGCTGATTTGTAATCATTTATTAACAAAAATTAAACAGAGACACGTTAACATATATATATTCAGCTGACAAATATATTTTTAGGCGTTTCTGTAGTTAAAATTTAATTAAATTCAAGTCGTGCTGCACAATGGACCACATTTCCCAGTTGTCTCAGCGGTGGGGTGACGCATAACGTCAACGTCGGGGAGGGTTTGGCGCCATCTAGTGGCCATAAAAAAGACTGCATCGGCAGTGCGCATTATACACCGAAGCGTATAATGTACTTTTTTTTCTGATTTATTCCCAAAAATTGGACAAAGCGTATTATACACAGGAGCGTATTATACACCGGAGAATACGGTATATATAAATAATCTAAAAAAAATAAAAAATTTAGAAAGAGTTATTCATTTTGTACTGTTACCGTACTTGAAGTAGCCTGGCCCTCGCCTTCCTGCACAGCTCCGCTCAATTCTCATTTCCCTTCACTGCTCAGTCTGGGACTTCTCCCATAGACAACGATTTCTCCGGTAGATTTTTGACCGGACCAATCAGAGAACAGAAGGGGCGGAGTTTTTGGCCCCTAACCCACGCCCCCACCTGTCCCAGCGCGCAGCCAGCGAGCATTCGCATGTTCTCATTCAAAGCGATGCAAAGCGATGCAGGACTGTTTTATATTTGACACAAATGTGTTAAATTCCCCTTCTTAATCTCTTATCTGGAGTTTTATTTTGTTTTTTGCCAAAAGTCAAGTGTTCGCTCCCTCCTCCTCCTCCTCCTCTCTCTCCGCTGCGGTGCAAAGAATAAGGAAATGACTGAGGTTGTCACGAGAGAATTAAAATAGGGTTTTACGTTGCTGCCCGAGTCCCTGCATATTTTCTGGTCTTCTGGACCAGCGCTACATGGTTCTATTTAATTTTTTTCAAACGTTATAAACACAGAATATGCAGGCAGCGAGAGAAAATTCAGCAGGAGGCGGAGCAGATGTCAAGTTCGGCAGAGCTCTGAGGGGGAGGGAGCAGAATGCTTTCCCTGTTCAAAATTTTTCTAAGATCCAATGGTTTTGTTCCTCAGGCAGAGGCCACGCCTCCAGCAAGAATTGTTTCTCTATGGAGAAGTCTCAGACCCTAGTCCGAAGTGAAGTGAAGGACAAGGGTCTGGTTTTAACCAGGCTATACTTGAAGATTATTATTGTTTGAACTGATTGTTTGAAAAAAGGGGCAGATATAATAAGATTTTTCCTTCTTTCTGCTACCTTTCATTTTTATATTTTGTATTCTTATCGTTTATGGGATTGTTTTGTACTGTATTGTATTTTAAAATGAATACATTTTATAAATAAAAAAATTAAATAAATAAATAAAAATTCCAATGCTGTTCACATATGGTGCTGATTCACTCACTCTTTGTTCAGTCTGCTCTTCTGTTGCATTTGATTAACTAGATATTTCACAATAAATCTCAGCTAAAGAGATACATATTTTCAAATTACTGTTAAAGTTCAATGTATTTGATCAGGAAAATGAATATTTAAGCAGAAATGTTCAATTATAGGCTTTGACTCCTTTCTCTTACCTGATCACACATGTGCAGAGCGAAGATGATGGTGAGCATCCCAGTGGATGGGTAGCGACCGTGGTGCTCCGTCCAATGGTCATGAACATACTTAAAGAACACTGGATTCACCACCAGAACCTACAGAAACACACAGGGTTTAATCATGTTTAGATCTTCCAGTCTACAAAGAGGGGCGCGCGGTAGTTTAGAGGTTAGTGCTGCTGTCCTGTAACTCTGAGGCTGCACGTTTGAGCTCAGGTATAAAACAATTGCCAAATCTTTTATGAGTTCACTCAGTGTGGGGAGCCCTGCAGGAGAGCGGCTAAAAGAAAAACAAACTGAACAGAAAACAGCTAAACTCACAGCTAAATGACATTCTTTCCAGCATTTTGTCTCGAAGAGCAAACATTTTATAATTACCAACATGTTAAACCTGTCTGTTAGAAAATAAAGAGTAAAATACACTCAGTTGGACTTAGGGTCTGATTTGCATTAATTTTTCTCCGTTAAGAACAAATATTGAAAAGGTTTTATTTTTCCAAGAACTGAATCAGATCAAATGTTTATACTTACTTTGTCTTTATCAGCCTTCACTCTGTCTTTAACCCTCATGTAGGTCCTGCCAACATAAACAGCAGTTGTTTACATCTTTTCCAATATCTTAACTTTAAAAATATATATATATTTCACATAACTTGCACAACAAAGTACGTGTTCAATCTCCAGGGACAAACTCTTTTGTGTTTAATTAATCCACACGTGATTATTTGTGACCATGAACTTTTTACAACAACGTGCTGTAGTTTTGCTCTCATTGTGCATTTTCTTTGTATTATATAGACTTTTTTATTTTTACAAAACTTTTTTTTAGAGATAATTTTGTGCTGCTTATGAGACTTTTTCTGTTACTTCTGGCACCTTTGAGCACTTTTTATGATTAGTACGCACAGCAAAGAGTAGCTGTTTAAGTGCAGGAGCAGGTCAATTAGATTTCTAAAGCCCAACAAATACCAAAGATAACACCCAAGAACTTCCAGGAATGTTGTAAAGAAAAAAAAAGAAGAAAAATGTGGTGACTGGAATGAATTCCTCACATTAATCCCTCTTTACTCACTTTCACAGTGTGCAGATTCAGACTGCGATGCTTTATTAACAACACTGTAGCGCTGTGATTCTCAAAAACAGTTTATAACGAGCACAGTATCACCACAAAAATGACTAAAATGTCCAAGCAGCGCCTAGTGCAACAAGAAATAAAACAGTAATATAAATCTGACAAACAAGAAAACTGTAAAAATTAACAATTAAAGGGTGATGTTAAAAATGGGATGGATCCCTGACTTTACTGCCTCTCCAAATACTCCAACTAACTCTCTCTGTGAGCAGTTTGCAAATCACTTCAGAGGTAAGATCGAGTCAATTAGAGCTAACATTTTATCTGAACAAAATACTGGTATTAAATCTACTGAATGTTTGGTTTTACCTGAGAAAGTACTGGACAAGTTTGACGTGGTTGATGCAGAGATGCTCGGCAGAGTTTTCTCACAAGTCAAACCAACCACCTGCCTCTTGGACCCAATTCCCTCATCACTTTTTCATTCATGTTATAAATTCTTTGAGAATGAAATTTTAAACATTGTAAATTGTTCTCTTCAGATGGGTGTCTTCCCCATTGCCTTTAAAAAGGCTGTGGTGAAGCCCCTTCTGAAGAAGAGTAATCTAGATCCTAGTGTTTTTAATAATTATAGACCTGTATCCAACTTACCATTTTTAAGTAAAATCTTAGAAAAGATTGTTTTTATTAAATTAAATATTTTTTTAAATGATGCCGGTATTTTAGAAAAGTATCAATCTGGTTTTAGGACGAAACACAGTACAGAAACAGCCCTATTAAAAATTGTGAATGATTTAAGGTGTAATCTGGATTCACACAAGCTCTCAGTCCTTGTTCTATTGGATCTGAGCGCAGCCTTTGATACAGTAGATCATCAAATTCTTTTAAATAGATTACAACACCTGGTCGGTCTTTCTGGTACTGTTCTTCTGTGGTTCAGCTCCTATCTCACAGATAGAACATTTATGGTAAGTATGGATACATGCTCCTCACAGATCCATGAAGCTAACTATGGTGTACCCCAAGGCTCTATTTTAGGCCCCCTACTTTTTAATTTGTACATGCTGCCGCTTGGTGAAGTCATCAGGAGCCATGGGATAAGTTTCCATAGTTATGCTGATGACACACAGCTATACATCTCATTATCTCATGATGACCCCCAGCCAATCACTGCACTTTTTAATTGCATTACAGACATAAAGTCCTGGATGGCACAGAACTTTCTCCAGCTAAACCAGGACAAAACTGAAGTTTTAATCATTGGACCTGAGGTTCAAAAAGAAAATGCATTTCAGAAATTACAATCTCTGTCTTTACAACCTTCTAAAAAAGTAAGAAGCCTGGGAGTTATTTTTGACTCTGAGCTTACTTTTATTCCTCATATTAAACAAATAGTCAAAACAGGATTTTATCATCTAAAAAATATAGCCAGAGTCCGCCCTCTTCTTTCTCTGACCAATACTGAGACTTTGATGCATGCTTTTATTTCTAGTCGTTTAGACTACTGTAATTCACTGCTTTCTGGTCTCCCTAAGAAAAATTTGTCCAGCCTTCAGCTGTTACAAAACTCTGCTGCTCGTGTGCTAACCAAGACCAGAAGGCAGGCTCATATTACACCCGTTTTAAAATCATTGCATTGGCTCCCTGTGCGCCTCAGGATTGATTTTAAGATTCTTTTAGTGGTTTTTAAATGTCTCAATGGTCTCGCACCATCTTATCTTGCAGAGCTGCTATTGCCCTATGAACCCCCGCGGACATTAAGGTCCTCTGGTACTGGACTACTAACAGTTCCAAAAGTCAGAACTCACACTTATGGTGAGGCTTCTTTCCAGTTCTATGGGCCCCGTCTGTGGAATAGTTTGCCGGAGAACCTGAGGGCTGCAGAAAATGTTGTTGTTTTTAAGAGCAGGCTCAAGACCCATCTTTTTAACTGCATTTCCTGAACTGGTTCATCTCTATCCAATACTACTGTATTTAATTTTATTTATTTATTTTGTGTGTGTCGTTTGCTTTAATTTTGTGAGTTTATTGTTTTATAATTCTGTACAGCACTTTGAGCTGCTTTTAGTATGAAGGGTGCTTTATAAATAAAATTGATTGATTGATTGATTGATTGATTGATTATTGCCGATTACAACATACTGTGCCAATAAAATGTTTTCACCCCTTTGGATGGTTTTGGTTACATCAGTTATGGTCAACACATGGGCAGCCTTCTTTATATAAAAATATAAAAAATATCCCACCCCCCCAAAAAAAACTTCCATGTCAAAGTAAAATTTAACTTTGGTTTACTTATAGCATCAGTTGAATAAAAATAGATACCATACTGTAAGTGAATGCATAAATATTCATATTCTTTAAAGTGACAGCCCTAATTAAACACAGACCAGCTTTACGCCGATGTCCCCCGTCACTGAAGGATTTGAATAGTGAATGTATAAAGCACAGAATTACACACTACCTTCAACTATTCAAAAGCATTTTGTGAAAAGGAAAAGTTGTTATAATCTTAAGGGAACAGACATTTTTGTTAAACCACAGTATATAACTAGTTTAAAGGGTCGGCCTACTTTAATACATGGAATAGGTCTATGGAATATTTTGGAAAATGGTGTTAAAAAAGCTAAGTCAATGTCTATGTTTAAGAAAATGATTAAGAGTAAATTCTTGAAAAAATATACATTTAATGTACTATAAATCGGTAAAATGTTATGAGTTATTTATCTGGTTCATGTATAATCATTGTTTGAATTGATTGTTTGAATTGATTTTGTTTTAAGGGGCAGATATAAGATTTTTTTCTTCTTCTGCTTCCTTTCATTTTAAATCAGTTTTTTTCTCCATATGGTTTGTAAATTGTTTCTTTTGTGTTTTAAATTTGAAATGAATTTAAAAAAATGTTTGCAGTTTTGGAGATGAGTGTTTTTCTGGACTGAAATTGAACACGTTGGTGCAAGATATCCAAGTTGGTAGGTGTTACATTGTGTAGAAGAGAGGTGGATGTTTGTTTTTTTTTCGTCTGAGATGGCACAGAGTGACAGATCCTGGTGAGTGAAGGGAGCAAATGTAACCACCAACAGGAACAATGGCAGAGCCGGGGGGTGGCCGATGGTGGCCTTGGCCACCCCAATCATTTGATGAAACTATATTTTTAAACAATATAAGATAGAAACTAGCCTGGCCCTCGCCTTCCTATGCAGCTCCGCTCAATTCTATTTCCCTTCACTGCTCCGTCTGGGACTTCTCCCATAGAGAAGGATTTCTCCGGTAGATTTTGGACCGGACCAATCAGAGAACAGAAGGCGGAGTTTTTGGCCCCTAACCCACGCCCCCACCTGTCCCAGCGCGCAGCCAGCGAGCATCCGCATGTTCTCATTCAAAGCGATGCAGGACTGTTTTATATGTGACACAAATGTATTAAATTCCCCTTCTTAATCCCTTATCTGGAGTTTTCTTTTGTTTTTTTGCCAAAAGTCAAGTGATCGCTCCCTCCGCTGAGTTGAATGAGGAAATGCCTCAGGTTGTCACGAGAGAATTAAACTCGGGTTTTACGTTGCTGCCCGAGTCCCTGCAGATTTTCTGGTCTTCTGGTGTGCTGGACCAGAGCTCTATGGTTTTATTTTTTAGAACGTTTTATTAACATATAAACACAGAATATGCAGCGGCAGCGAGAAAAAATGCAGCAGGAGGCGGAGCTGATGTCAAGTTCACCAGAGCACGGGAAACAGACCATATATGGCTCTGAGGGGGAGGGAGCAGAATGCTTTTCCCTGTTCAAAATTTTTCTAAGATCCAATGGTTTTGTTCCTCAGCAGAGGCCACGCCTCCATCAAGAATCGGTTCTCTATAACAGAAAGTCCAGACCCCATTACGAAGCGAAGTTAAGGACAAGGGTCTGGTTTTAACCAGGCTAGATAGAAACTAGAAAGCATAGTTTCCTCAAAGGATAAGGAGTGACCAGTTTATATAAATATGGTGGTGGCCACCTTGGATTTTGACATGGTAACTCAGTATTAAAAGTTTTTACACCTGGATGCAGCCACACACCAAAATAATAATAATAATAATAATTAATTCAATTTATAACGCACTTTTCATTACTGAAAATCTCAAAGTGCTACACATATATTGAATGCTACACACATTCATAAACCGGTGGCGGCAGACTACCATGCAAGGTGCTTTCCAGTCCTACCGGGAGCAACTCAGGGTTAAGTGTCTTGCCCAAGGACACAACGACACATGGTGCGGGTCCCGGGAGTCGAACCGCCAACTTTCTGATCGGGAGACGACTCCCCTTACCACTACGCCACGGCCGCCCTTTAATGAAGGTCAGTACCGCTCTTATTTTTCAAGTTATTGTGCTCACAACATGGATGGAGGGCCTTTCCAATTCTCCCTTTTTGCTCCACTCCAGGGGACAAAAAGATTATTGAAAAGTACAAGTCTGGGGATGGATATGAAAAGATTTTATAGGCCCTAACATCTCCAGGGGTTCGGTTAAATTCATCATCATGAAATTGAAGGAATATGGGATATGTGTAAATCTACCAAGAGCAGGACGTCCTCACAAACTGAGTGATCGTGCAAATATAACAATGAGAGAAGACTACTAAGACCTGTGAGCACTCTGAAGGAGTTACAAGCCTCAGCAGGTGAGACATACACGCATACAACAACTGTTGCCCGAGTTCTTCCCCAGTCTAAGCTTTATGAGAGAGTGGCAAACAGAAAACCACCGTTGAAGAAAATTCATTACATCTCGACAAATTTATATAAGCTTATTATATTTATGGGGCGGCCGTGGCGTAGTGGTAATGGCAGTCGTCCCCCGATCGGAAGGTTGGAGGTTCGAATCCCGGTTCCCCACACCATGTGTCGTTGTGTCCCTGGGCAAGACACTTAACCCCGAGTTGCTCCCGGTAGGACTGGAAAGCGCCTTGCATGGCAGTCTGCCGCGGCCCGCTACCGGTGTATGAATGTGTGTATGAATGGGTGGATGGTTGGTATTGTAAAGCGCTTTGGGGCCCCTCATAGGGGGCTGAAAAGCGCTATATAAATAAGCTCCATTTACCATAAGCTGTTTAGAGTCGTTTGCACAGATGAAGACGTGATGTCGCACGCTGTGGTTACGGAACTAAATATGGAAGCTACACGACAACATGTGTGAACCAGTCCCCTCCTGAGTAGACCACTATACATTAGAAACCAACGTTAGTGTCATACGTTGGTGGAGATTCTCAGTAATCAGTAGTGTCTGATTTAGTACCATATAAAAAGTGACCTGGGTCAGATTTTACAAAAATGGATTAACACCAGCTCCCCTGCGACCCAAAAATGAAAATAGAATAGATGGATGATTTTACATTAATTATTATTATTTACCTTTATTTAACCAGGAAAATCCCATTGAGATCACAGATCTCTTTTGCAAAGGAGGCCTGGACCTGAAGGAGCCTAACATGCATGTTTTTGATCTGTGGGAGGAAACCGGAGTACCAGAGACCCCCATGCAAGCACGAGAAGAACATGCAAACTCCACACAGAAAGACCCCAGGTCCAACCGGGGACTGAACCCAGGACCTTCTTGCTGTGAGGCAACAGTGCTAACCACTGAGCTGTCGTGTTGCCAAGTATTAATTAATTAATTAATAATAATAATAATTTACTTTGCAAATTCATTTTTGTCTTTGAAAATTTATAATTTATTCAAATCAAATCTGTCTTTAGAATAAATTATTTCTTGCGTTTTTAATAAACAAAAACATTGCCACACTCAACTGAAAAAAGTAAAAAATTGTATAATTCATAAACACATGTCAATTTATGAACAATTTATATTTCAAACCAATTCTCTAAACAGTCTTTGTCTTAGTGTATTTGAATGTGGCTGAAAGTTTGGTTCACTGTAAATGTTTGTTGTACAGGTTAAACGTTTTAGTTATTTTTGTTCAAATACATTTGACTTCGTAAAGTTTTGTAGACAATGAGTAAAATCCAGTTGTTGTACATTTTGACTTCGCCTGTTGACAGTGCGCTGGTCAGCCACTCCAGGTCTCTCAGTTTGAACGGCAGCAGGATGAGGCTGACACCAGGATCAAGGTCCCTGGCACTCTCCGGGTACATGATGTGGTGCGTTGTACGGTTCCCCACATCTTTTTCAAAGCCTCGAGTTATCGCCTTGTTTATTCTGAAAAAGGAGGAGGAGGTTGAGAAGAAGGGTGTCCTGTGTCTGAGCATTTCATGCATCTGTGTTGGCATCGATCTGGACATACAGACCGGATTACGAAGCTGTGAGAGTTGATCAGTTCACCGTGGCCAGAATCTCGCAGGTTGCCAGAGTTGCCAACGACTGCACATTTACGACAGAGTGATGGGTGGGGATTTGTGTCCACAGTGGGTGGGGAAACGACCTGGAACATTTTTGACGTCACGCCCTCTAAAGTCTGATCTTTACTGGACCTCTGAAGATCCTGTGGAGCACAAAGTACCATTTATAATAGAACATGAGAGACAAATGTAGGATTTAGCAACATTTTTCTGAGAACTTGAAGATCATAGCTAAATAAGGACAACCCTTTCAGGTATGTAAGAACATAAAATATATAAAAACAGATTTTTTTTAACAGTGCACCTCTTTCAGTTATAGTTCAACTCCAGGCTGCAAACGGTGGACCAGAGTGATGATGTTTGCAGCTTTACCACCCCTCCTCCTTTTAATTTGCTAATGGTTTCTAACAGCAAGCCTCAATCTATGAATGCAGGGGAAAGACTTGAAACATTTGTCTCCTGATGCAGACTGCCGACAGCTTCCAAAAGGACCAGTCTTAAACATTTTCATGACTGGACCCGGCCACTGGCTAAAACATCACCAGTATATAATTTGACACACTCTCTGTTGGTCTTTAAAACCAACTCCTTGTGATTCAGCCTGTCAGGGGTAAAACACAGAGTGAATGTCAAAATTTCCTGTTACCGGTACTCAAACCGGTATTGCACCCTAACCACAACCCAATGCTTAAAAATGCAATAACAGTCATTAAATTGTTGTTGATTTATTCCAGAGCTTGGCCTATTTTCATGAACATGGTTTGCAAAATTTTATTCTAGGGTGTGCAACAGAATGGCTTGGCACTGTTGCCTCACAACGAAATAGTCATGGATTCAAGCCCCAGCTTGGATCTTATACAAAGGTATTTAGCTCATACAACAATTGAGAGTTTCACTTTCATTTCAACCTAACATTCAAGATAAAACCTACATTTTAAAATACTTAAAAAAAAGAGGACAGTAACAAACAATTGTTGCACTGCTGTCTCCTCACCAGCCACCACCTAAGTGCATCTTGCTCAAAGTTGTTGTTAGCGCGGAGGATGGGTTGCTGTTGAGGGTCGTAGTGTTTGCTGAACCACTCAGAATCCTCGAGGTCTGAAACGCAGGACTCTGTGCAACTACAAGACCTGAAAGAGGACACGGAGAAGTCAGACAGGATCCGGACAGGGCATTATGGGGCAGAGTTTACAAACTTCGACGCATTACCTTGGGTGGTTCTGGTCTTTAAGCTGCTTTTCCTCGTTTCCTTTGTCCTCATCTTCGGACCAAGTGGTGCTGGGAGGAAGACGGGTCAAGTCATCAGGAGGCACTGCAAGTTTATCCTCTGCAAACGAACAAAAACAAAATGTCAATGAAAAGTGAGCGTTGGAAACTCTCTTTGACTAGTTTTATTATTTTCGGTTGAGTTGAGTTTACTGCCTCATTAGAGTGCAAAGTTTTGTTGGGAACTCAAACTGAAGTTTTTTTTTTTAACTAAGGCTCTGTTTACACAGACACGGTGGGGGGAAACGGAGGTTTTGGGTATGTTAGTTAGAGTAAAAGATCTGCGTTGACATGGACGAATTCTGTCTTTACATGGATCCGCTCGAATCTCCCCCCGCCCTCATGAATCCCCCCCCATGAATCTGCTGTAGTTACCATGCCGGGTCGTTAGTTGGCGCTGTGAATTTTTGCACCTTCACCTAATGCACATGCGTGATTCCTCAGTCTGCTGCTTTCTTCTGGGCTAAAAGCTAACAACAACTTAACAACAAGTTAAAGCTGGAATTTGAATAAGAGCCGACAGATTTGACTCCAAGTGGGACCCGCTTCATCTAGCAAGCTCCACACCGGTCGCTGAGTGGACCAGAACTCAGTCGACGATGTCGGACTTTAGTCTGTGATAAACAGCTGATTTACAGCAGGTAAATCAACGTTCTTAATTATGTTTGCTTGTGTTTACTTTGATCACACAACAATCAACTGAGTTTTATTTTTATTTATTTTTTCTGCGAGGTCGAGAAGCTGTCCTTCCAACAGGTGGACCGGTTCGGATGTGAAGAGTTTAAGAAGTATTAATGTTTTTCTGACTAAATGTTTATCAATTTTTAAGAGTTAATGCTTAATGCAACACAAAAAACATTTTAGTTTAGTGTCAAGAAGTTTCATTAAAGCCTTGAAGAGGGGTTTTTGTGTGGCTTTGCTTCAAAGGTCCAGGGTTTCTTTGAAAGATAAGGGCCCAATCCTTCTCGAAAGACTGGTCTTTGATGGAATGAATGCATATCACCCATCTCACTTCAAGCCTTGCAGTTCTTCTGAAAGGGAGTTAGGCAAATAAATAGTTTGTAAAGATGTTGATGAGCACAGCTCAGCAATTAAGGGCAAACTGACCTTGTGGCTGATAGATGAAACAGAAAATCTTTTGGCAGTGCCTGGTACTGTCTTGAAAAACAAAGTTTGATTGAAAACAGATTTAACTGGGAGTGAATGCTCACAACGGTATAAATAGAGAAGCGCTCGGATAAACAATTCGGGGTCTACCGTGGGTTTTTGATCCAAACGCCCGGTGTGCATTGATGACTTTCTCTCGCCGAGAACAGAGCGGCTCCCCTGTTCAAAGTGTCAAAGGTGAGAAAATACTGTAACTTGTTACACGTCAATGTTTTGAGATTGTGTGTATTTTAAGTTTTACTGTGGCGAGATTAAACAGACACTTTTAAATCTTAGCAGGAAACTTGTGTGTGTGCAGTCAGTACTGTGGCAGATTTAACTGACAATTATTTCTAGCAGGAGGACTGTTTGTATGTTTAAACATGTTTTTACTTTTTGCCTTTTTCTGTCACAAGACTTCTTTAATAAATATTCATTATTGTTGAGGAAATCTGTGTCTGTTTTCTTCTAAACAAGTGTGCCCACCTTTCACGGACCGACAAAGATGATAAAACATTAACCATTTGGGTTGATCAATTATTTCATAAAGCAGGATGGGACCAGTATCCAGAATGAAAACAGAGCAGAGTCCAGTTCATTAACGTAGTTAACAGTTCAGTTAACGTGTTTTAATAGTGTTCAGTTAAATTATCAGTGTTTGTGTGACATACAGTTTGTGGTGTTGAATAAATAAATAAATAAATAAATAATAAACCTGGTGTCTTCATTTTCAACTTTAAGAACACGCAGCACGTTACGCATCGTTTAAATCACGTAACGAGTCCAGATAGATTAATTTAGCTCAGATAACTTTATTCATTCAACCTTTATTTAGTCAGGTAAATCTTTTGAACCTCATGGGCTCATTTAAGAAAGTGACCTGCTAAAACTAAAGAACAATGAACAGCAATGGTAGAATTTCCTTAAACAATAAACAATAAACAAACAAACAATAAACAATAGAAAACAAAAGAGAGAAAAAAAGATATTTATATTTATATATATACAGTTTATATATCTCCCACGCTAACATAAATACTTTTTATTATTGTTAAGCTGTTATTATTTAGCACATATGTTATTGTGCAGCGTGACACGTGAAATGTCCGCGTGCCTGTTCACCTGGCTGTCCGCGCGTGCGTACTGTGCGCATGTAGGTCAAACAAAAGCTCAGCAGGAGATGTTTATGTTATCAACGGGTGGTCAGCAAAAAAACTCCACTGTGAGAGGTGGATTCAGAAACCTTCGGATTCAAAGAGTGGGGCCAGTGGTGTTGTATAAACGATCAGCAGTACCGCAGAGAGGAATGAGCGGTTCCACTCAAAATACGCGCCGCGTAAACGGCCCCTAAGACAAACAAACAAACACAAGGAAACCTACAGAAATATGTTGAGCAACCAAAGAAAGAAGTTGATCAGCCTCTAAATTGTTCAAGTACCATTTTGGTGAAGTATTTGCTAAACACATTAACAAACATTTACTCTGTCAAATCAAAGAGAAAATGGATCTGGGTCCAACTGTATATTGTTTATATCCAGACCTTTGAAGTGAAACTGAAAGTTGAAGCCAGAATGGGACCAGCTTCCCTGCTGTCTGGTTTCAGTATATGCAGTGGTGGGCACAGCTAACCAGAAAGTTAACTTCGCTCACAGCTAATTTTTAAATAAAATAACTTAGCTAACGTTAAATGTTTTTTTTTTTTAAATAGAAGAAGCTAATGCTAAAGCGCTACTGTTATCATACAATGCTGTTGCTGACACAGTAAAACTACACTGTCAACGTTGTAAGTGAACACAACTCAAAACAACAACAAAAAAAATCATGTAATCTGGACCAGTTTCTTTAAACGTTTCATCCCCCCATCTCACTTATAGAAACTGGTCCAGATGACATGATTTAATCTTTTTTGTTGTTACCTACCTGGATGATTGAGCTTACAAACCTTCTACAACGCAAAACTTGTGATTTATGAACCACTTTACTTGTGATTCATAAGTAAAGCATCCTTGTCCCCTTTAAAGGTGAGCCTTCAGAAATTAATCCGGTCAATCTAAGAGGCGGAGCAGAACTCTGAAGGCTGAAGCAAAGTGATGCATTCAATGTGTGTCAGACATCTCCTTCGTGTCATTTACTATAATGAATTAACTCACTTTGGCGATCCTCTTTGTAGTTAACTACTTTTATAAACTAACAACAAAGTTGCTGTCTGTCATCATCAATATTCGCTTGAAAATATATCTGTTTGTATTAAAGTAAAGATGTGCGAAATCATATGTGAGAGAGTCACGTCCCAGACAGTGTGAGTGTTGCAAAGCATGCTGGGTAGGAATTATGTGCAATGTTTCTGACTGTTTTTGATGTTTCTGAGTGTGGAAATGTATTTTTCATGTTATTCTTGTTCTGGTATGGTTTAGCATTTATGTTAAAGAGACTATTTGCGATTGAAAAGCAATGTGAGGGTGGTGACATCACTGGGTGATCCTAACCTTCGCTTAGCTCTGCATAGCATAGCATCACATCGCTTTGTGTAAATCGTCATTCTGTATGCTTTTACTGTGAAGAATTGTCTTTAAAAAAAATAAAGGGCTTCAATTTATCAGATTTAAATGTAGTGGAAGTTATTTCCACTAAAGGTATTCATAGTTAATGAAAACGCTAATCCACTAAACGTAAAGTTGGCTCTGCTATTAGCAGATTAGTGGAACCATGCCCCCCACTGAGTGTAGGTTTCAAGACCCATCCCATCCAGATATACAAGTGGAACACTGTCCTTGGTAAAAAAAAAAAAAAAAACATTTAAAAAAAATCACCATAACTATTGTTTTCCAGGAGTTAACTCATCGATTTACTCAGATCTACATGGCAGTTGTTTGTTTAAATGTTAGTTAATTTTCCTAATATGTTTAAATATAATTTATTTTATGCTTAAAGGTAAATGGTAAATGGTAAATGGAACTTATTTATATAGCGCTTTCTAGCCCCCTGTGAGGAGCCCCAAAGCGCTTTACAATACCAACCATCCACCCATTCATACACACATTCATACACCGGTAGCGGCAGACTGCCATGCAAGGCGCCTTTCCAGTCCTACCGGGAGCAACTCGGGGTTAAGTGTCTTGCCCAAGGACACAACGACACATGGTGTGGGGAACCGGGATTCGAACCTCCAACCTTCCGATCGGGGGACGACTGCCATTACCACTATGCCACGGCCGCCCCAGAAGTACCCAAAGGTACTCAATGCAAAGTCATAAAGACTGGTCAAAAATATTAATTTTCAAAAAAATCTTATTCAAAATCAAATTTATAAAGTAATAAAATCTGCACATTATTTTTCTTATGTCAGTGCCTTTGCTTACCTACAGAAACAGCTGAAGTGACTGAAAAGATTTCAACAATGGTAACGTACATTGTTTGGAAACAAGTACACAAGGCGTGTTTCCATCAAGGTTTCTAGGTGCGCATTATGAAGCATCGCATCAGAAAAGCTAAATGGAAACGGCATAATTCGAGTTAACTTCCTCTAAGTCGCTCTAAAGTTTATACGCTCGCTTGAGGTAGTTTTTGGGGAGTCGATTCAGAGCTGAGTCGGCTAAACGACAGATGGAAACAGATTAGCCGACTCAGTTCTGCCGCAGCGAACATTCACGTCACGTGACTGATCAGCTGTTTCCGCTCCGGACAACATGTAACATCGCTAAAACTAGTTGGCATGACAGAATAAATACAACTTGCCCGATAGCAACACATACCTGAAATATTCTCTCCATTTTGCCGAGATGTCTGTTTTCAAACGCTACTTCCTGTTTACTGTGGAAGTGCGTAACGCTGACGTCTGACGTATGGCGCTGACGTGTGACGTAATGACGCTGACGTCTGACGTAGAGACGCTTTGCGTGGCATTGCAGATGCGCTTCAAGCCAGTTTAATGGAAACACTTCTGATCCTCATAATTTTAATTTACATTTTAGCGAAATTTTCTAAAATTCGCTCAAAAATCGAATTTAAATTGGATGGAAACATAGCTACAGACAGTTCTGATCTACTGGTACGTATTTATGCTCAGGTTTAAGTAAAGTATGTTACCATTATGCTTGAGTAAAAAAAAAAACAGTTAAAAAGGTACACTTCACAGTCTAGCAGAGGTTTTTCAAAAGATGTCTTTGAAATGATGTGAATAATTACTGAAAAATTAATATCTATGATTAGTTTTAAGTGTTTCACTTGGTAATAATGCTTTTACTAATCCCACTAAATTGACTCACCTACTAGAGCTAAAAATCTAATAGGGTTATTAACACTTTTTTTTTTCAACTTTATTACTGCTGTTCCTTTTTATACTCACCGCACCATCAATCTGTAAATGTTACTAACACTATCACTAATGAAGTAACTTTTACATGAACTGAAATTATTTCTACGTAGTACATTTATTTATTTTCACATCCTCTTCTTACCTGTCGCCCTGCTGGTTGGCGTGGTCCAGCTGCTTAACTGGGTCTGTGCCAGTGGCGGGTAATGTTTCGTATGGACGCTCTGGCTTGCAAGCATGAGGAGGAAGAGAGCAGCAACAATCCCCAAGAGAACATACAGCTTCCTTTTACACAACATGACTGAAGGAGCGATGAATGGGTTATAGTAGGAGGAAGGACCTGTCGCTGAACCTGTAGCTTTTTATGTACCGGTATATGAATGTTTCAGTGCCCTGGGATGACTTCTGCCGTGACTTGGCGCTATATAAATACAGTAAACTGAATTGAACCGTCCAGTGATGTTACGTGAACATACAGTAGTTGTTGTCATCTGGCCACTTTCCTCTGCTCTGTCAAGTCTCCTTCCATTTTCATCATCATGGAGCCAGAGTCCAGTCCAGCGTTGCTTCTAAATAGCGGGGACAGGATCTACGTCGGCAAAAAGAAAAACAGTGGTACGAGGTTAATCAAAAACATTTGTTGCCCTTTTTGTGACTGTACTTTATACATTTTTTTAGATAAATAAAAACCAAATAATTAACATTCATTTTCCACACATTTCAAAAGATTTTACTATTAAAATGAAAGAAATCACACAAATCACATTTTTCTTTTTTGAGTCCTAAAAGAAGTGTAAGAACATACTGTCCCTGCTGATAGGATATCCTGAATGTGCAGAGCTTTGGAAAGCGATTTATCCAAACAATAACAGGAATTCTGTCATAACAGAACAATCTGACATGGTGGAGTCAGGTCCTCTTTGTTGAAACGTTTCGTCTTCAATCCAAAAGATCTTCAGTCTGAGACGCTGCAACAAACTCTTTATAAGCAGCACCATCTCATAATGGATCAACCAGTTTGCTGGTGACAGCCAAAACTAGTTACAGGTAGTCCTCGACTTACGACGGCCTCGACTTACGACGTTTCAGGGTTACGAACGCCCTCCCATTGAAAAGCATTGTTCGAGTTACGTGGTTTATGCGCCTTTACACCAGAAAATGCGGTACCAAAACTCACCGGAGGACAGTGGAAATTTACAGGAGGTTTACAGGAGGGAGGGGGGAGAGGCAGACTGGAGCAGAGACGGGTGGATGGTGTCACCAGACGGCAGAAAACAGCGGAGCTGGACCGGAGGAGCAAGAGCTAACATGCTAACAGACCTTGCTGTAAACGCTGTGGACTGCGTGAAGCAGCTGGAAGCTGCAGAGCTCGGAGGTGCAATGAGCTAACATGCTAACAGACGGAGGAAGAATTCACCAGCGTACCAGTAGGTTATTAACTCTTTTTTCCCTTCATTATGGCTCCTGAATGTAAGTGGTTTTTGATAATTATGTAGGGTAATGTGTTAGGATAGGCTAAGTGCTTGGTAAAATAAAGTACTGTACGTATGAGGTGCCGTTTGGACGTATTTTCCGACTTATGCCGATTTTCGAGTTACGAACAGGCGTAGTAATGGAACTGTGTCGTAACTCGGGGACCACCTGTATTCACATGTAAAAGAGGGAACCATCAGCTTAAAGGGGACCACATATTCAAAATTCACTTTTTAATGTTTTTTTTACTCAACTTTGGGTATTTACTTCATAAAAAAACAGTCCTAAGGCCAAAAAAATGCACCCAGTGGTTTATTTACTCTAAGTAGATTTATTTATCTTTGATAAATACACTTCGTTTCCCACTTCCTGCGGTTTGTGACGTCACAAACCGCAGCCAACCACCTCAAACCTGAGTCCAGCCCCTCACCTAGCAACCCCTGGTGATGCTCCACCCACTTCAGTATTAAACACATGACTGTTGTTTTTCATGATTTCATCTCATCTTTTGTTTATATGTTCTTAATTTCATGTGTACAGCACTTTGTTGCAGCTGTGTTTTTTTAAATGGCTTTATAAATAAAGTATAATTGTTATTTTTATGTTTTAGTTCAATTTTTAGTGTATTTGCGATCGCTCCCAACGCGCAGCCGGCAAAAATTAAACGAGCGGACCCCCGGCGTAGGGACCGGTTGCGACGGGACCCTCTTCTGGCGCGATGGAGCGGAGCTTCAACTGTACAGCCTCATTTCAGCCTCGCAGCAGCCTCGCAGCAGCGAGGACCTTCTCCTTACGGATTAATTTACGGGAGACACTTGGTGAACTTTGTGTTGTCTTGACTGGAACAGCGATAACTCCCAAAATCTCCGCGTGCAACGAGCGGAGCTGGCGAACACCGGAAGAGGAACAAGCTAACATTAGCATCGGATTCGGGTGGTCTCCACTGGCGGTTCTACACACGGGCCCGCAAGGGCCTGTGCCCGTGTATGATGGACCCTGGCCCGCCCTGTGGCCCGTCCTCCGAGCAGAAGCGGAACCAATGCTCATGGCACATACCGATACCCATAGATATCATATATAGAACGTCTATCCCGATACCAGCCTTGTTTACGTATCGATCCAACCCATGATGCACGTTGGCTTCAAACTATGGAATGGATTTCCTGAACGGAGGCGTGTCTCATGAACCCAGAGTAACAAGACCCGCCTCACATTCAGGAAATCCAGTTCATAGTTTGCAGGCAGCTACAAGCGTGAGGGGCTGACTGAGTACAGGTAGTCCCCGACTTACGAGCGCTCTGACCTACGAGGTTCCGGACTTACGAGCTGGCGAATTTTTGGAAAAAACGCAAAAAATACCAAGTTTTTCTGTGTTTTTTCACCACAGTTCGTTAGCTAAACATGTGGACACACGTTTCCGATCATTTTTATGCACTCGTAAGCAGTTTTTCGATGAAAAACGAGTGTTTGTAGTCGCGCTAGCAAAACCGTTCCAACTTACGAGCGAAATTCCGGACTTACGAGACACGTGGCGGCCGTTCCGAATTACGAGATTTCCATGTTACGAGCAACTCGTTGTAACGGAACTCGCTCGTAAGTCGGGGACTACCTGTACTCTGTTGGGTTTGTTTTGGCATCGTTTTGAAAGAGCGGGTCGTTTGTTTATGGATTGTTTACATGGAGCTGGTCACGTTATGGATTGTTTACGCTGGACGCTTGTTTCTGTCGCAAGATCGGACAACACTGGTGAGTCACGTAGCATCTTAGCTAGCAGCTAGCCGACTTTTCATCGTAACATGTGCGTTGTGTGGAAATATTACACTCAACACCGCAAGACAACAACGTTCAATGTTTGCAGAGCTATATGAACACATCTGCGTCACATTAAACCGCGGTCAAGTTAGTTTTACGCCGGCCGGACATTCCATCTATCTCAGGGCTTCAGCCAGCGGTGTGTTTTTCTTTTTCATGCCGGATTGGGGGCTCTGATTACGGCAGCTGTTTCAGCTTCTGCCTGGGAGCTCCGTGGCTTCGCATCATATCATAATACAGCTACAATATAAAGCATGTAAAACACTAAAAACAGGAACATGTCTGTGTTGGTTTATGCCAAGAACTTAGCAGATGTAAAGCTATTTAATATTTTATTTTATTTATTTATTCATTCATTTAAAAGAGACAAAATAAAACATTCATCTGAATGAAAAGAGTGCAGAAAGAAGAAAAAAATCTTATATCACCCCATTATTTAAAAGAATATATAAAATAACTTTAAATAACTTTAAACAAACAACCACTTAAAGGTTCAGTATGCAGTTTCTGTAGAACTGCAGCACTTAGAAATATTTTCAACAGGCAAAGCATTCTGATCCCTCCCCCTCAGAGCCATATGTGGCTCTGCCCCCTTGTGGTCTGTTGAATTTCAAATTCAAGCTCTGTTTTTATTGGCTGATTCAAATTCAAGCTCTGTTTTTATTGGCTGGTTACAAACTCTGTTTTTATTGGCTGGAAAATGGCGGGTCACCTTTTCTTTTTAGAAATGCTTATTTACCACCTGGAGAAGCA
>JBBPBX010030264.1:0-35299 GCA_038048925.1 Garcialebias charrua
AGTATAACTTCCTGTCCTCAGGTGTCTCAGAGTGTCCCTCAGTATAACTTCCTGTCCTCAGGTGTCTCAGAGTGTCCCTCAGTATAACTTCCTGTCCTCAGGTGTCTCAGAGTGTCCCTCAGTATAACTTCCTGTCCTCAGGTGTCTCAGAGTGTCCCTCAGTATAACTTCCTGTCCTCAGGTGTCTCAGAGTGTCCCTCAGTATAACTTCCTGTCCTCAGGTGTCTCAGAGTGTCCCTCAGTATAACTTCCTGTCCTCAGGTGTCTCAGAGTGTCCCTCAGTATAACTTCCTGTCCTCAGGTGTCTCAGTGTGTCCCTCAGTATAACTTCCTGTCCTCAGGTGTCTCAGGATGTCTTATTTGTCCCTACCGTCCAGCCTCCTCCCTCGGTGCTCATGTCGCAGTAGACCATGAATCCGTTGGGGTCGTGCGTTGGGAACACAGAATAAACTCCGTCCTGAGAGACGCCGGACTTCAGGACATCACTGCAGTCTTTTGGTCTGGCAGCTGAGGACACATGTTGTCATGGAAACAATCAGCGGTGAGTTCCTGTGTTGCACCTGGTGTTACCTGTACGTGTTACCTGTACGTGTTACCTGTACATGCTACCTGTACGTGTTACCTGTGGGTGTTACCTGTATGTGTTACCTGTACGTGTTACCTGTACATGTTACCTGTACATGTTACCTGTATGTGTTACCTGTACGTGTTACCTGTACATGTTACCTGTACATGCTACCTGTACGTGTTACCTGTGGGTGTTACCTGTATGTGTTACCTGTACGTGTTACCTGTACATGTTACCTGTACATGTTACCTGTATGTGTTACCTGTACTACCTGTACGTGTTACCTGTACATGTTACCTGTACATGCTACCTGTACGTGTTACCTGTACATGTTACCTGTATGTGTTACCTGTACGTGTTACCTGTACATGTTACCTGTACATGCTACCTGTACGTGTTACCTGTATGTGTTACCTGTACATGTTACCTGTACGTGTTACCTGTGGGTGTTACCTGTATGTGTTACCTGTACGTGTTACCTGTCGTGTTACCGATGTGTTACCTGTACATGTTACCTGTACTGTACATGTTACCTGTACGTGTTACCTGTGGGTGTTACCTGTATGTGTTACCTGTACATGTTACCTGTACGTGTTACCTGTACGTGTTACCTGTACATGTTACCTGTACATGTTACCTGTACGTGTTACCTGTGGGTGTTACCTGTATGTGTTACCTGTACGTGTTACCCGTATGTGTTACCTGTACATGTTACCTGTACTGTACATGTTATCTGTATGTGTTACCTGTACGTGTTACCTGTACGTGTTACCTGTACGTGTTACTGTACGTGTTACCTGTACATGTTGTTACCTGTACGTGTTACCTGTACATGTTACCTGTACGTGTTACCTGTACATGTTACCTGTACATGTTACCTGTACATGTTACTTGTACATGTTACCTGTATGTGTTACCTGTAGGTGTTACCTGTACGTGTTACCTGTATGTGTTACCTGTACATGTTACCTGTACATGTTATCTGTATGTGTTACCTGTACGTGTTACCTGTACGTGTTACCTGTACGTGTTACCTGTACGTGTTACCTGTACGTGTTACTGTACGTGTTACCTGTACATGTTACCTGTACATGTTACCTGTACGTGTTACCTGTACATGTTACCTGTACATGTTACCTGTACATGTTACCTGTACGTGTTACCTGTACATGTTACCTGTACATGTTACTTGTACATGTTACCTGTATGTGTTACCTATAGGTGTTACCTGTACGTGTTACCTGTATGTGTTACCTGTACATGTTACCTGTACGTGTTACCTGTACGTGTTACCTGTATGTGTTACCTGTACGTGTTACCTGTACATGTTACCTGTACATGTTACCTGTATGTGTTACCTGTACATGTTACCTGTACGTGTTACCTGTAGGTGTTACCTGTACGTGTTACCTGTACATGTTACCTGTATGTGTTACCTGTACGTGTTACCTGTACATGTTACCTGTACGTGTTACCTGTACATGTTACCTGTACATGTTACTTGTACATGTTACCTGTATGTGTTACCTGTAGGTGTTACCTGTACGTGTTACCTGTATGTGTTACCTGTACATGTTACCTGTACGTGTTACCTGTACGTGTTACCTGTACGTGTTACCTGTATGTGTTACCTGTACATGTTACCTGTACATGCTACCTGTATGTGTTACCTGTACGTGTTACCTGTACATGTTACTGTACGTGTTACCTGTACGTGTTACCTGTACATGTTACCTGTACGTGTTACCTGTGGGTGTTACCTGTACGTGTTACCTGTACGTGTTACCTGTGGGTGTTACCTGTATGTGTTACCTGTACGTGTTACCTGTACGTGTTACCTGTGGGTGTTACCTGTACGTGTTACCTGTACGTGTTACCTGTACGTGTTACCTGTACGTGTTACCTGTACATGTTACTTGTACGTGTTACCTGTACGTGTTACCTGTACATGTTACCTGTACATGTTACCTGTATGTGTTACCTGTACGTGTTACCTGTATGTGTTACCTGTACATGTTACCTGTACATGTTATCTGTATGTGTTACCTGTACGTGTTACCTGTACGTGTTACCTGTACATGTTACCTGTACGTGTTACCTGTACGTGTTACCTGTACATGTTACCTGTACGTGTTACCTGTAGGTGTTACCTGTACGTTGTTACCTGTACATGCTACCTGTATGTGTTACCTGTACGTGTTACCTGTACATGTTACCTGTACGTGTTACCTCTACGTGTTACCTGTACATGTTACCTGTACGTGTTACCTGTGGGTGTTACCTGTGTGTTACCTGTACGTGTTACCTGTACGTGTTACCTGTGGGTGTTACCTGTACGTGTTACATGTACGTGTTACCTGTACGTGTTACCTGTACGTGTTACCTGTACATGTTACCTGTATGTGTTACCTGTACGTGTTACCTGTACGTGTTACCTGTGGGTGTGAGGTCTCGACCCAGTTCACTCTTCAGCTTCCTCAGACTCTCGGTCTCCCTCTTCAGACTGACCAGAGACTCTCGGAAACCTTCAGCCAGTTTCAGCACACCTGAGTGATTTTCAGACAACACCTGCACAGGTGCGTCAAAGCAGCAGTCATGTACTGAATCATTCCGTCCAGGTTTGAACAGAACTGTGTGGACCTACCTGGACGATGCGGCTCTGCTCACCCTGCACTTCATTCATCCGTTGGTCCAGAACACCTTGACTTTTTTTCAGCAAATCACTTTCCAGCCTGAGGTTGTGGGCGTGGCCTGTTAACCCTTTCAGCTCATCTGCGAGCTTCTGGACCCACCCCCTCTCCTGCCACTCCTCTGTGTTGTGATTGGTCAGC
Organism: Garcialebias charrua; assembly: GCA_038048925.1. Taxonomy (NCBI): domain Eukaryota; kingdom Metazoa; phylum Chordata; class Actinopteri; order Cyprinodontiformes; family Rivulidae; genus Garcialebias; species Garcialebias charrua. The sequence goes on from JBBPBX010030264.1 coordinate 3,400, forward strand.
GTCCGCAGCAGTGAGCTCTGCAGCGCCTCCCAGCGCAGGAACTGTTCCTTGACGTCCGGACAGTTGGGGTCCAGAAAGATGCTGATTGGTTCTCCGTCCACGACGCGGGACACCGTCACCAGGGGCCCAGAGTCTTTGGTGTTGGTGGAAATCACAGGTGAGGAAACTCCAGCCCTGTTACCATGACAACCCAGGTTGAACACCGACACAAATAAAGATGCAGACGGACGAATAAGCAGGTGAGTTACCTGCTGAGCAGGGGCAGGGGATAGTGGTTCAGGTACAGGACGGTGACTGTTGCTGTGACGATGGCTGCTGTAACCACCAGGACAACAACAGACCACAACAGGAAGCTGAGACACCTCTGAAATCACATAAACACACACACGTCATGACTCAGACCTAGTGGTGGGGAGGCTATAACTCCAAAATAGACACACTCTAGTCCCTCGCCACATTGTGGTTCATTTATACTACTTGTACTACTATTCCTACTTCACGGTTTTTCACTTATTGCAGGGCGTCAGGGTACGAATTCCCCGCAATCAACGAGGGACTTCTGTCTACCAAAACATACAGTAAGCTTTCACAACAGTGTGTTGAAAAGAATGAAAACAACAAAAGCAACATTATAATATCCTGATGCATGCACATCATGCATCATGTAATGTATCACATTATAATGTCATGCAATGTTCTACTTTTTGTACATTAATGTTGCCCTTCTATCCTTTGAAGCAAATCTCTTAATGACTGTGGTTGAAGTCAGGGATGGTTTTGACAAGATTTTTCTCCATGTAGAGCATGGCCTGTGACAACGTGTTCCTGATGAAGGTCTTTGTACAGGTCTTTCCAGTACGTGCAGCACTGTTTAACGCCCGATCGATCACTAATAAAACTTTTATATTAAGTGATTTGATCTCCACTCATCGTCTGGATCTGTTTCTCATGACTGAAACCTGGCAGAAACCAGGAGACAACCGCTCCTTCTCTGAGCTCCTCCCACCTGGCTGCTCCTACCTGAATACTCCGCGCGGGTCCGGCCGGGGGGGGCTCCCTGCTGTGTTCAGTGATGCGTTCAAGTGCCGCTCGTTGCCTCCTAAAACCTACAGCAGCTTTGAGATCATGCTGTTGTGCTGGAATCTGCTAAACCTCTGCTATGTGGGCTCATTTATCGCTCACCACAATATAATAAGGACTTCCTCAGTGAGTTCTCAGAACTGCTGGCTGAACTGCTGCCAAAATTTGACACCCTGCTTTTTTGTGGAGATTTCAACGCACATATCTGCTGCCCAAGTAATCGACTTGGATGGGCGTTTCAGGACCGTCTGGACTCTTTTAAACTGTCGCAATCTGTCTCAGGGGTCACGCACAATCAGGGGTACACACTGGACTTAATTATCTCACACGACCTTCACATATCTGCTGTAGAGATTCTGGAAACCTGTATTTCAGACCACTTTCCCATCTTATTTGAATTTTCCATCCCTCCTGCACCGAAGGCTGTTCTCCCAACACATCTCTGCCGCTCCGTCACTCCATCCACTCCAAGTCAGTTCACTGATGCCTTTAAGAGCACTGACTTATACTCTGCTGTCAGCCTGGACCCATCTCTACATCCTGAGGAATTCATCACTTCCTCCCATCACACCTGCACAACGATCTTGGACTCCATCGCTCCTCTCAAACAGGCATCTTCAAAGAACAAACCACCTCCATGGCTCAATGAAACAATGCGGGCTCTTCGACAACGCTGCAGGAAAGCTGAGCGCAAATGGAGGCGGGACCAGCTTCATGTATCCCAGGGAATACTAAGAGACTGTCTCTGTGATTATCAAAATGCTGTGAAGCAGGCCGAGTCCCAGTACCTCTCCAATTTAATCTCCACCAGCTGCTACCGGCCGAGGACGCTATTTAGCACAATTCAGTCTGTCATCAATCCCTCTGTCAATGTTCTGAAAACTACCACTCAGTCTACCTGTGACAACTTTCAGAGCTATTTTGTCAACAAAATAGACTCTATCAGGCAGAACATTGTCAGTCCATCCAACACTGTCCAGCAGAGATGGGGACTCGAGTTTGGGACTCGGACTCGAGTCGCACTTAAGTCGCAAAAACAGAGACTTCAGACTCGACTCGGACTTGCATTCAAAAGACTTCCAACTCGACTCGGACTTGCATTCAAAAGACTTCCAACTCGACTCGGACTCGCCATTTGAGACTCGTGAGCATCGAGAATTGTTCGGAACCGGGACTAACTGTCCGGTTTTCCCGAAATCGTTCAAAATATTAATTTGCGATTCCTATGTTCGATGCTAGTTAGCCGACCGGAAGTAGCCGCCACCGAAAACCAACGAAGAAGAATCCACCGGAAGTGTGCATCTGCTATCGATAGCGTACTAATTTAATAAAATGACCAGTCAGGTCAGTGCAGCACTTGCAATAATTTTCTATCATGCAAAGGAGGGTGGGGAAGTAAAATAGTGTCCCGTCTTTGACGCACTCCACCGGATTATTTTCGCTTCGTATCCGACCGGAAGTACAGAGTGGTCCGTCTGCAAAACGCTCCGCCGAACTTTTCGCTAATCGCTACCTCTTCAGCTCCATCAGGTTGGTAAATAAATAAACTATAAACTAGTCTCATACCAACATTAAGGCAGCTAATAAGTTATACTCCGCTTAAAGCGGTAAGTCAGCTCAAATACAAACACGATGCTAACGTTAGCTCGTTTTTTTTTCTTAGACAAACGACCTGAAATGGCTTCACAGTGTTCACCAGTGACTGTCCAAGGTAAATACGTCAGTGTAACCGAGTGCCACAAAACAGTTACAGCATATGTTGTGAAAAGGTTGCATCCCTTTTCAGATGTGGATTCAATTCAACCATGGATTGCACTTACATTGCACTCAAATCCAACACTTATTAACATTCTTAATTCATTTAAAGTTCTCTGTGTCTTTTAAAATGTTTTAATGTCTCTAGTTTTCATTATTATATAATTTCTGTTTATGTTCTCTTTCATTCCATTATGAGTGAATGTCACAGTTTGAAGAATTATTGAATAGGTTAGTTAGGCAATAACAACAGAGCTAATAATTGTATACATTCTCAGTCTTAAAAATGATTTAATAATCTCTTTTTACTGATAATACTGATAAACCTGTTGTTTGTTTAGGAACTTCCTGCAGTCTGTCCAGAAAGTCTCCACTGGAGGAGCTTTTTGCTGAGCAAGAGGCACAACATAATGTCACAGCTCCATGTCCATGAAGAAACAAATGGAGAGAGGGCTGCAGATACCAGGACATCCCACCAGCTGTTCTGTCTGAGGATCCTGCTGCTGGTGGTGGAACCAGGTTAGCCCATCAGTGGGAGCTCAGTAACATGACTGCAGCATCAGACACTGGACAATATTATTTGTACTGTATAATAATAATAATACTGTATATGTTTGTGAGTCCTCCATGTTGGCTCTCTGCCCTGTGAGAAATTCATAGTACCGGTAAATGTAACAAAAAGGAAAAAGTTCAAGGAAAAAGTTCATAGCATTAAATTCAAACAGAAGTTCAAATTATTTAATCCTGAAATAACTCTGGCTAACTACTGTAGCTTTTTTATAACATGGAGTTAAACTCAAAGCAGTCTCCTCAGATAAATAGTGTTACCATTATTTTTATATTAAAGTTTCTGTTAACTTATTATTTTTATATTAAAGTTTCTGTTAACTTATTATTTTTATATTTGATTGTTTCTGTTCAGTGCCCTGAGACAACTTGTGACTTGGAGCTATACAGTATAAATAAACTGAACTGAATTGAATTGAGGAGAGACATTTAATGTAATGTTTTGGCCTCTACATTCAGATAAAAATAAGCTGTAACGTGTAGTCACTGCCTAAAAGGTTGTTAGCAGCTGCTACAAACAAGCTTAGCGTCAGTGTGTTAATCTAATGTTAACCTGGATATTTTTAAAAGGAGAGACATTTAATGTCCATTGTTTGCGAATGAATAGCATACATTCATTCACGGTGTCACTCAAATATTAGGGACTTGACTTGGACTTGACTTGGACTTGAGATCAGAGACTTGAGACTTGACTTGGACTTGAGATCAATGACTTGAGACTTGACTTGGACTTGACCTGGACGTGAGATCAGAGACTTGAGACTTGACTTGGACTTGAGATCAGAGACTTGAGACTTGACTTGGACTTGCAAAAAATGACTTGTGAGCATCTCTGCTGTCCAGTCATGTGCGTCTGCAATAACCACAGCTGTTTTTGACGAGTTCGACCTGGTTTCATTGCCCCACCTCATCAAAGTGGTTCAACAGATGAAACCAACAAACTGTTCTCTGGACATCATTCCCTCTAAAATGTTCAAACAGTCCTTTGATGTAATTGGTCCTTGTGTTTTGTCATTCATTAACAGCTGTCTAACTTCAGGTTTTGTGCCATCTGCTTTCAAACATGCTGTGGTCAGGCCTCTTCTCAAAAAACCAGGCCTAGATCCTACAGCTCTCTCTAATTTCAGGCCAGTTTCCCATCTGTCATTTTTATCAAAGGTCCTAGAAAAGATTGTTTTTATTCAACTTCAATCTTTTCTAGAGCTCAACAACCTGTTTGAAAAATTTCAGTCAGGTTTTCGAGCTCGTCACAGTACTGAATCTGCACTGCTCAAAGTGCAGAATGACATTCTTCTGTCCCTGGATGCAAAAAACCCTGCTCTGCTGGTGATGTTAGACCTCTCAGCAGCTTTTGACACCGTCGACCATCAGGTACTAATCAACCGCTTGTCTCAGCTGGTTGGCCTCCAGGGAGCTGTGCTTGAGTGGTTCAGATCATACTTAACTGGGAGAACCTTTTATGTCATGATAGTAATAATAATAATAATAATAATAATAATGAATTCAATTTATAACGCAATTTTCATTAATGAAAATCTCAAAGTGCTATGATAGGTGATCTGTCCTCCTCTTCATCAACCCCTCTGACCTCTGGCGTACCACAGGGATCCATTCTGGGGCCAGTCCTCTTTTCTCTTTACATGTTGCCATTAGGATCAATCATTGCACATTATACAGGTAGTCCCCGACTTACGAGCGCTCTTACTTACGAGGTCCCGGACTTACGAGCATGCATCTCATAAAAAAATTAAAATAATAATAATAATAATCAGCTGTCAAGCTGAAGAAGGAGTCCTATTGGGCCTTTTTGGCCTGTGGGACCCCGGAAGCAGCAGATAGGTACCGGCAGTCCAAGCGGCATGCGGCTCGGGTGGTTGCTGAGGCAAAAACTCGGGCGTGGGAGGAGTTCGGAGAGGCCATGGAGAATGACTTCCGTACGGCTTCGAGGCGATTCTGGTCCACCATCCGGCGTCTCAGGGGGGGAAAGCGGTACGCGACCAACACCATTTATGGTGGGGATGGCGTGCTGTTGACCTCAACTCGGGATGTTGTGAGTCGGTGGGCGGAATACTTCGAAGACCTCCTCAATCCTACTGGCACGTCTTCCACTGAGGAAGCGGAGCCTGGGGACTTTGGGTCGGGCTCTCCAATCTCTGGTGCTGAGGTCGCCGAGGTGGTTAAAAAGCTCCGCGGTGGCAGGGCTCCGGGGGTGGATGAGATTCGTCCTGAGTTCCTTAGGGCTCTGGATGTTGTGGGGTTGTGTTGGCTTACGCGACTCTGCAATATCGCGTGGACATCGGGGGCAGTTCCCTTGGATTGGCAGACTGGGGTGGTGGTTCCCCTATTCAAAAAGGGGGACCGTAGGGTGTGTTCCAACTATAGGGGGATCACACTCTTAAGCCTCCCTGGTAAGGTCTATTCAGGGGTTCTGGAGAGGAGGGTCCGTCGGATAGTCGAACCTCGGATTCAGGAGGAGCAGTGTGGTTTTCGTCCTGGTCGTGGAACACTAGACCAGCTCTACACCCTCAACAGGGTCCTGGAGGGTGCGTGGGAGTTTGCCCAACCAGTTTACATGTGCTTTGTGGACTTGGAAAAGGCATTCGACCGCGTCCCTCGGGGGGTTCTGTGGGGGGTACTCCGGGAGTATGGGGTACCAGGCCCTTTGATATGGGCTGTTAGGTCCCTGTACGACCGGTGTCAGAGCTTGGTCCGCATCGCTGGCAGTAAGTCAGGCTCGTTTCCGGTGAGAGTTGGACTCCGCCAAGGTTGCCCTTTGTCACCGATTCTGTTCATAACTTTTATGGACAGAATTTCTAGGCGCAGCCAAGGTGTTGAGAGGATCCGTTTTGGTGGCCTTAGAATCGCTTCTCTGTTTTTTGCAGATGATGTGGTCCTATTGGCTTCATCAGATCGTGATCTACAGCTTTCGCTGGAGCGGTTTGCAGCTGAATGTGATGCGGCCGGGATGAGGATCAGTTCCTCCAAATCCGAGGCCATGGTCTTGAGCCGGAAAAGGGTAGCATGCCCTCTCCAGGTCGGGGAGGAGGTCCTGCCCCAAGTGGAGGAGTTTAAGTATCTCGGGGTCTTGTTCACGAATGAGGGAAAACTGGAGCGTGAGATCGATAGGCGGATAGGTGCAGCATCCGCAGTGAAGCGGGCGCTGTACCGGTCTGTCGTGGTGAAGAGAGAGCTGAGTCAAAAGGCAAAGCTCTCAATTTACCGATCGATCTACGTTCCCACCCTCATCTATGGTCATGAGCTTTGGGTTGTGACCGAAAGAACGAGATCTCGGATACAAGCGGCTGAAATGAGTTTTCTCCGCAGGGTGTCTGGACTCTCCCTTAGAGATAGGGTGAGAAGCTCAGTCATCCGGGAGGGACTCGGAGTAGAGCCGCTGCTTCTCCACATCGAGAGGAGCCAGTTGAGGTGGCTCGGGCATCTGGTTAGGATGCCTCCTGGACGCCTCCCTGGTGAGGTGTTCCGGGCATGTCCCACCGGGAGGAGACCCAGAGGAAGACCCAGGACACGCTGGAGGGACTATGTTTCTCGGCTGGCCTGGGAACGCCTTGGGATTCCCCCAGAGGAGCTGCTCCAAGTGGCTGGGGAGAGGGAAGTCTGGGCCTCCCTACTTAGGCTGCTACCCCCGCGACCCGACCCCGGATAAGCGGAAGAAAATGGATGGATGGATGGATGGAATACATGTACAGTACTGGACAGTCACCAAGCACTTAGCCTATCCTAACACAGTTTAAAAAAATGAAGGAATAAGTTGAATTGTCTCCCTTTCACATAAAGGGAGCAAGCTCCCTATGGAGCCTGCAGGGAGGAGGGAGACAATTCAACTGACTCCTTCATCTTTAAAAACTGTGTTAGGATAGGCTAAGTGCTTGGTGACTGTACAGTACTGTACATTTATCTATTTATAAATAAAAAACAATAAAAAAATAAAAATACTGTATATACTGTATATTTTTAATAAATAGATAAATGTACAGTACTGTACAGTCACCAAGCACTTAGCCTATCCTAACACAGTTTTTAAAGATGAAGATGAAGTTGAATTGTCTCCCTCCTCCCTGCAGGCTCAGAGTCAGAGAGTCTTTATTGTCATTTGCACCGCATGTGGTACATGTGATGAAAACGAGATTATGTACACAGGGTCCCAGTTACATCCAACAACAAATGAAAGAGAAAAACAGTAATAACATCTAGAACTAACTAAGAAAAACATCAACTAGTAATACACTAAGCCTAATATAGTGGGAATAAACAGCAGCACGAACATGAGTTTGTATGAGCAGATGGTAGTCACAGATGAACACAGCAACAAGAAAACAGATCAGCATCAGCATGATGTGATATTTTGCAGTGATTATTCTTATTATTTATTTATTCATGAGTCTAACAGCCTCAGGGTAGAAGCTGTTCCTCAGTCTAGTGGTTCTACATTTGATGCTCCTCAACCTCCGTCCTGAGGGGAGTGGGGCAAAGAGTGAGTGTGCTGGGTGAGTGAGGTCTTTCATGATGCAGGTGGCTCTTTTCCTGCATCTGGAGGTGTAAATGTCTGTGATGGTGGGGAGACTGACTCCAACAGACTTCTGTGCAGCCTTCACCACTCTCTGCAGAGCTTTCCTCTCTGCAACTGTGCAGCCTCCATGCCACACGTTGATGCTGGAGCACAGGATGCTCTCCACTGCACACCTGTAGAAGGAGGTGAGGACTGGGCTGCTCAGACCAGCTCGTCTCAGTCGTCTGAGGAAGTAGAGTCTCTGATGACCTTTCTTGATCAGGCTGGTGGTGTTGTTGCTCCAGCTGAGGTTATCATTCATGTGTACACCCAAGTATTTGTAGCTGGAGACCACTTCCACTGCAGATCCACCTATGTTCAGTGGGGTGTGGGTGTGTTTGTTCCTTCTGAAGTCCACAATCATCTCCTTTGTCTTCTTCACATTCATGTGAAGATTATTCTCTTTGCACCAGCTCTCCAGATGTTCCACCTCCTGTCTGTAGCTGGACTCATCATTGTTTGTGATGCATCCCACCACCGCTGTATCATCTGCAAACTTAACAATATGACAGCCTGGAAGTGTGGCTGTACAATCATATGTGAGCAGAGTGAACAGAAGGGGGCTCAGCACACATCCTTGAGGAGAGCCAGTGCTGAGGGTTATGGTGGAGGAGGAGAAGTTGTGGATCTTCACGGACTGTGGTCTGTCTGTTAAGAAGTCTAGTACCCAGTTACAGATGGAGGGGCTTAGTCCAAGTGTAGATAGTTTGTCTATCAGAGTTTGGGGGATCATGGTGTTGAAAGCAGATGTGAAGTCCACAAAGAGCAGACGCACGTATGAGTCCTTCTGATCCAGGTGGGTGAGAGCAGTGTGGACCACGGAAGAAATGGCGTCCTCTGTTGATCGGTTCTCACGGTATGCGTATTGATGAGGGTCCTCGTTGATGTTGACGGTTGCCTTGATGTGGGACATGACCAGTTTCTCAAAACATTTAGCGACTATCGGGGTGAGGGCCACCGGTCTATAGTCATTCAGACCAGTCACTGTGGAGCTCTTTGGGACTGGGATGATGGTCGCGGTCTTCAGGCAGGTGGGAACTGACTCCAGTGCAAGTGAGGTGGTGAAGATGTCAGCCAGCACCTCACAGAGCTGGTCCGCACATTCCTTCAGAACTTTGCAGTTCCATAGGGAGCTTGCTCCCTTTATGTGAAAGGGAGACAATTCAACTTATTCCTTCATCTTTAAAAACTGTGTTAGGATAGGCTAAGTGCTTGGTGACTGTACAGTACTGTACATGTATTCATTTATAAAAATGTTAAAAAAAAAGTAAAAAATAATAATTATTTTTTTTTACTATGTGATCCTACTTACGAATTTTTGATTTACGAGCGCCCCCTAGGGACGGAACTCGCTCGTAAGTCGGGGACTACCTAATCTGTCTTTTCACATGTATGCAGACGATTTACAAATCTATCTGCCAGTCACTCCCAACCCCTCACTCAGTTCAAACACTCTTGTCAACTGCTTAAATGACATTAAGCACTGGCTCTCTCAAAACTTCCTCCACCTAAACACAGATAAAACTGAATGCATTTTATTTGGTGCACCTGATGACACCAGCAACATCCTTCCCAGTCCCAGTGTTGGTTTTCCCCTCCCCCACTTCAACCCGGTGGTCAGAAATCTTGGAGTGCAGCTTGACTCCAACTTAAAGTTTGATAAACAGATCAGTTCTGTTGTCAAGACCAGCTTCTTTCAGCTCCGACTGCTCTCCAAAGTCAAGTCATTTCTCAGCCGTGGTGATCTGGAGAAGGCCATCCATGCCTTTGTGACCTCCAGACTTGACTATTGTAATGCTTTGTATGTTGGTATTAATCAATCCTCCATCTCCCGTTTACAGCTTGTACAGAACTCTGCCGCGCGCTTTTTGACCAACACACGAAAATATGAACACATCACTCCTGTCCTGTCCTCTCTACACTGGCTCCCGGTTCAGTTCAGGATACAGTTCAAGCTGCTGCTGTTTGTTTTCAAAGCTCTGAATGGACTTGCTCCTCTGTACATCTCAGAACTTTTGAAAGTCCATCAGCCCAGCAGAGATTTACGATCTGCCAGTCAACACCTGCTGGAGGTGCCTCGCTCAAGGTACAAACAATGGGGAGACCGGTCCTTTTCTGTTGCCGGCCCAAAAGCCTGGAACAGCCTCCCCCTTGAGCTGCGTGCCACCTCTGATCTGACTCTGTTCAAAACCAGACTGAAGACCCACTTGTTCAAAAAAGCTTTCAGTGTGTAACTTTTATTACTTTGGTATTTTAGTATGTAGCATTTTTATTTCCATTGCCTTCTTTTATTGCTGTTGTTTTATTCTATTTTCATTGATTTATTGTTCCAGTTTATTCATCTTTTTATCCTGTTAAGCACCTTGGTCAATGCAAGGCATTGTAGGAAGGTGCTATACAAATAAAGTTTATTATTATTATTGTTATTTGTTCTCTTCAGTGTTGAGAAGCACCTCCCAGGTTCAGCTGTGGTTGTAGCTTGTGCTTGTTCAGCCTCCATGGTGGAGTTCAGTGCTGCTTCAGGGAAATGGCTGTGGTGCTGCTGGTATCTGTGCGCCTGCAGCAGTGCAGCACTGATCAGATGTTTGTGAAGGTAAATCTGTGATTTGCATGGCCCAAGATGGCGTCACAAAACTAAAAAATGAATGCGCCACTTTAATGTGGTGGCGCAGTGGTTAGAGACGGTGGGCCTGTGATTGGAAGATCGCCAGTTCAACTCCCGGTACTGACAACATCAAAAAATGTGGGTGGAAAAAGGTGAAACACCCACACCTGCCTCCACCCTCATTCACCCACTCTGGGCCCCTGAGCAAGGCACTCAACCCCCACCATCTGCTCCCTAAACAGGTCTCTCTTGAAAATGAGTTCTCGTGGCTCAATGAGACTACCTGGATAAATAAAGATTGAATGAATGAATGAATAAATAAATTATTCCCCAACATCTGCTTTTTATGTGGCACATTCACACGGGATAACCAAAGCCTGAGATTTAGCTGAAATTTACAGACATCTTGCAGATATGATGTTAATGCGCTGCGTTGTCAAGACCGGGCAGGTCCATATAATGTGCTTTGCTGTGGTTTTATGAATCTGTACAAAGAAAACTAAATAAGAATATAAATATACAATACACAATATAAAATTGTGTGTTGAGGAGGCAGGTCCGACCGGCCGGTTTAAGAGATTAAAAAAGCCACGTTAAGCTCAGATGGACAACCTGTCACCAGCTGCCTGCGTCCGCTGACCTGTTCAGGTGTCCCCCACCTCTGCACTGTGATGGCTATTGGCTGGACATGAGCACCAGTGACCCCCGCTACCCGAAAAGGAAGAAGCGGGTAAATATAACTGATGGATGGATGGATGGTTGGATGGATAGATGGATAGATGGATGGATGGATGGATGGATGGATGGTTGGATGGATGTATAGATGGATGGATGGATGTATGGATGGTCAGCTGATCACTGGCTGCATGCACGTGTTTCTGCACCTGCTGTCATTTGCGGTGAAGGAAGTAGCAGCATCTACAAAAGCCAAATCGAGCAGCGCGTTCATTTAAAATTGTTCTATAGTTTTCCAAATTATTTTGTTTGAACAAAAACCAGAAACGCCTCATTGCGTATCAGATCCTGCTCATTTCTGTCCAAATCCATCCGGGAGACGTGTCGCACCTCAACTACGTCATCAGAACGCTGCGTCTGTAGTCCCTTGTAGTCCGCAGCGCACGAGGTGGCAAGGAAAACGTGGAGTGGATTTCAGTCTGCTTAAACCGGTTCAAAAAGCTCCTACACCAACTGGCATTAAAATAGAACTTTTCAATGTACAATCACTATCCAATAAATCATGTCTAATTCATGATCACATTCTGGAGAAAAACTTGGACTTCATGTGCCTCACAGAAACCTGGCATCAACCAGACGTGTTCAGTTCTCTGAATGAAGCTTGTCCCTCTGGATATAGTTATCTGCAGAGAGCCCGCTGCACTGGCCGCGGTGGTGGTCTGGCTGTAATCTTCCGCAGTAATTTAAAATTGTCAGATTTCAATCCAACTATGCCTGGTTCGCTTCCAGCAGGGTCAGAGAGTGTCTCTGAAGCTCTGCCAGCGCCTGCTGGGTCTTCTGGCTGCAGCCATTCCTTGCGTGCCTCGAACATCATTAAAAATACAAGCTCTGCAGATATGGCTAAACAAACAAACGCGTCCTGCCTCCCTCAGGCGGGCAGGGAAAATACTGATCAGCCCAGAGTGCATGACAGCCCTGGAACCCTGGAGGGATCCTTCTGTGTTCACGACAGGCATCCCGTTGGGAAGAGTGCTGTCTCGTGTGGTTATAACAACAGACGCTTCAAAGGGAGGTTGGGGAGCATTTTGCAGGCACCAGAATGCCCAAGGGCTCTGGAAACAGCAGGATGCAAGACTCCACATCAACTTCCTGGAATTGAAGGCTGTTTTTCTGGCTGTGAAGCATTTTTACAAAAAAGGACTGATCACAAAACAACATTTCCTGATAAAATCGGATAACAGAACCACTGTGTCCTTTATCAACAGAGAAGGGAGGACAAGGTCCCGACCCCTTCTCAGCCTGACACACAAACTGCTCATGTGGTGCAGTCCCCGAATACTGTCACTAAGAGCGACACACATCCCGGGCGAGCTAAACCACGGGGCAGACGCCCTCTCAAGAGGGCCACTGCTAGCCTCAGAGTGGAGGCTGAACCCACGTGTCGTGGACCAGATCTGGTCACGATACGGGCGGGCATCCGTCGATCTGTTCGCCTACAAAACCAGCACGCATTGCGGCATGTACTTCTCACTGAAGGAAACAGATGCTCCACTAGGAACAGATGCTTTGGCCCACAGTTGGCCAGCAGGGGTGCTATATTACACGTTCCCACCCGTCCCTCTGATCCAGGTGACGTTGGAACATGTACGGAGGGGAGCTCTTTCCCTGATCCTCATAGCTCCCAGATGGCCACAGAAACTGTGGTTCCCAGAAATGATCTCACTGTTATCAGGGACACCATGGCAGCTGCCCCCCCACAGGGACCTGCTGACACAGGCCCACGGGCAGCTCCTTCACCCACGTCCAGAACTGTGGCAGCTCTCAGCCTGGCCGCTGAGAGGAACAGGCTGATGGCCTCCGGCCTCCCCAGTAATGTCATAAACACGATACAGGGAGCGAGAGCCCAGTCAACTCAGACTCTCTACGCTCGGAAATGGCGTGTTTTTGAGGTCTGGTGTGTGGAAAGGAATATTATCTCATATTCCTGTGATCTGGTCCAGCTCCTCACCTTTTTACAGGACCTGCTGGAAAAAGGCCGCTCATTTCCCACCATTAAGGTGTTTTTGTCAGCCATCTCGGCGTGCCACGAAGGCTGGGGGGTAAAACACCCGGTGCCCACCCTCTCATGATACGTTTCATGAAGGACGTACTGAGGAAAAGGCCCCCCAGCAGGACTCTGATCCCTGATTGGGACCTTCAGTTAGTCCTGGATGCCTTGTGTGAGCCTCCGTTTGAGCCTCTCAGCAACATTAAAATAGATTTGTAATCTTATAAAACGGCTTTGCTCTTGACTCTCTGCTCAGCTAAACATGTGGGTGACCTCCACGCGTTATCTTTGCACCCAATATGTACCAGGTGTGCCCCTGACAGGTCAAAGGTCACCCTGCGTCCTAACCCCGCATATGTCCCAAAGGTTCCAACTCTAAATCCCAGAAGTCTGGACTTTGAGCTCTCTGCGTTTCCTCCCCATCCTCTCCTCACTGAGGAGCAGAGAAGGTTGAATGCACTCTGCCCTGTCAGGGCCTTGAGTGTTTACATCAACAGAACTGTCAGTTGGAGGAAAACAAACCAACTGTTTGTTGGTTTTGCCAATCCTGCTGCGGGCAGAGCCCTTTCAAAGCAGCGCCTCTCACACTGGGTGACTGAGGCCATAAAAAGGGCGTACAGCAGCAAAGGTCAACAGGTGCCCTCTGGGGTACACGTCCATTCCACTCTGGGCCTAGCTGCCTCATGGTCTCTTTTTAAGGGCGTACCAGTGGCAGACATTTGTGCTGCTGCAAACTGGAGTTCCACAAACACGTTAGCAAAACATTACAGTTTGGATGTCACTGTGTGGTGATTGTGCCCCTAGTTGTGTGTCTCTGTCCAGTTTTCCCCTCGTGTGATTTTTCTCCTCTCCCACACCTATGAGCCTGACAGGTGTTTTGTGTTTAGTCCTCATCAGTGTTTGTATAAAGTCTGTGTCTTAGTGTTATTCCTTGTCTGGGCATTGTCGTCTGTGGTCCTACGTGTTCATCGTGAGTTTTATACATGTCTTCTAGAGCGTGAGTTTTGGCTGCCTTGTCAGCTCATTTATTTTGTGTTTATTAAAAGTATTTCTTTATTTTATCACCGAGTCTCCCAAGTCCTGCCTGCAATCTTGGGTTCTGCCTTAAAAACCTTTAAAATATGACATAATGCCCAGACCAGACCGAGAACCCAGCAGGCGGATGACTTGGGCTGAGTACCAAGCCCAAGAAGCAGCTCGGACGACCCGGTGGGAGAAAGCGCAGATGGAGGAGCCTGTCATCAGGTGGGGCGGGTTCCGCACCGTACCCGTCTGGAGACGAGGTCCCAGCAGCCCGGAAGTTGAGATTCTGCCATCACCTCTTCTAGTTGAAGAAGAGGAAAAGAGGTCTCAGCTCCAGGGGAGCCGTCTGGCTTTTAAGCCAGCTTCTTCCTCCACCCCGCCACCTTTTTGCTCGCCGCACCTGCTGTGGTCTGAGGATGACGCTTAGTTGGAGGATGAACTCTGGTGTGCTCCTGTCCTCAGCTCGCACCGCCACCGCAGGAGGAACAAGCGGCGAAGAGGGGTCGGAACCTCCGACTCCTAGCTCCAGCCCTCAACCCACACTTCACCTGTGCAGCCTAAAGGCTGAGTTAGACTTTCGCTTTGGTCCGCAGGCTGGAGCGCGCGCGCCGCGCGTGCACTGTGCCGCGCGGCGAAATGCGTTTATAGTGTCGCCTCGGTGTTTATAGTTGTCCCACGGCGGCGCATGGCAAAGTGCTGTTCTTTTACGGACCAGCAGGAGGCAGTACCCTCTAAAACCTGTGCATATGTTGCAAGAAAGGTGTAGAAGAAGAAATCTACCGTAGAAGAAGAACTGTTTGACGTCACACAACAAAAACAAATAGCTTTCTGCTCGCGTGCTGAACTGTTGTCTTTATTTGCGGTTTTAATGCATGGAGTCAGCGGAGGAGAAAGCGATCACGTGACTTTTGGCGAAAAAACAAAAGAAAAGTCCGACTCCAGATCAGGAATGAAGGATAATTTAATACATTTTGTGTCACAAAACATTCCTCCATGCGTCGCGACTCCGTCTCCACGACCACAGCGGCGCAAACAGCTGCAGGCTCCGGCGTGAAGAGGGTGAAGGCTGTCGGTCAATCAAATCGTAGCGCCCACCGCGCGCGCGCAGGGCTTGCGGAGTTTCAAAAATTCAGAGGTGCACGGCACGCGCTAATCCCCTGCGCGGGGCCAACGCGCAGGGGCGGGGACTGTGAAATTGCGTCACTTTTGGAGCGCGCACCCTCGCGCGCTGCGCGACGCGTCAAGTATGAATCTAGCTTTAAGCGCCAGGAAGGATTTCAGAGGGGGAGGAGCAGTCGAACCCCGCTCGTCAATGGAGCAGACGTGGGGGGGCCAACAAGAAAGAAAGCCCATTCAGTGTATTCTTGAGCCTTCTGCTGAATCCCTTCAGGACCAATCCATCTTCTCAGATAAGTCATTTCCTGAATATATTGCTTTAAATAACACACCCCAGTTCCAAATCAGTGAGCTCATGCAAATAAATCAAACTTTAAAAGATTTTACTCCTTACTGCAGAAAATAACCTGGATTATATGAACAATGGCCCTCATGCACGAAAATGTTCGTATTCTTATCCTAAATTTCTCCTACTTTTGTTCGTACGAAGTGTTCGTACGAACATGCCACGTCAGATCCAACAAACTCTTCTATCCACAGGAAACGTGTGTATATGAGCTGTGTAAATAATGATGAATCCCACCTGTTCTATTCACCTGCTCGTGCACGCGGAAGGTTATTTACATAATTCCCACCCCTCAAAACACCATATAAGGCCACGTTTCCTGCCTTCTGACAGCAGGAAGTGTCCATTCATTCAAACACATGAAGTAAAAGGAGGAACTTCACGCGTTCGGAGTTCTGCTCTCAGTGGCGCGGCTACCCCCCCCCCCCGCAAGTGTCGGATGGTCAAATATCTTTAATTTTACTGTGTTACATTATAGTTTCACTTATTCAGAAGAGTGGCACCGCTACCCCCCACCCCCCCCGCAAGTGTCGGATGTGGTTTTGAACAGAAGCATTAAAATGTCTCGAAAGTTAACTTCATATTAATATTGTAGTGCATATCTTTTGTCTCCCGTGGGTCGTCCAGTATCAGAAATCAAGAATAAATGGTTTGATCTGAAAATGGCTTCAAACATCGCCGCAGCACAGACAGGAGTGGTCAAGGAATAGTCTGAGATGGATGGTCAATAAATGCCACGCTGCGCAAGACGCGTGCCAACATGTTTTGCAGCACAAAGCCCCGCATCCTTTCTGTGCGATGTTGGAAACAAAAACCCCTGTTCCTGGACTCAGAGTGCACGTGTGTCGCAGAAAGTGGTCCAGACTGGTGGGTCTGCTGGTCTCACTGGTCTAGACGCCTGCCCCCCCCCACCGCGCTTCTCCTCCATAGCAGCTCGGTTCTTCAGTGCGCGCGGCTCACGGCTCCATCGCCTGCACAACGCGGCGCACGGAGCTGAGGGCAGGTGATGGAGGCGGAGGAGGGGGGAAGAGGAGGTGGGGGTGGCACACACGCGCAGGTTCCACTCGGCTCGGAACAGATCGGTACTTTGGGCACTTCTTTTTTATGTGTGGCTGACTGAGAGGGGGATGGACGCACGGTGGAGCAGCGCATGAGGACGTGTTGGGTCAGCAGCTTTTCTCATGCGCGCTCCTCCTGGTCATCGCGCAACCACATTCTGCAGGTTATATTTCGAATCAGATATAAAAATCTATTGCTCCGATGGTGTTTGCACAGCAGTCCAGCAATAGCATGAAAATCAGTCTTAATTCGTACTTGTTCTGTGGCGGTGTATGGGGATTTTATGTACCTGGGTGTTAATATGAGGAGCGGCTTTGATGACCAAGGGGAGCGCACGACTCATGAAGCCTGCGCGACACACCAGACAAATTAAACTTAAAATTATAATTCTAGTTCAAACAGAATAACCTATTGTCATAAACAATTGTGGTGCGTGACTTTTTTAAACTCAAAATATTTTCTACATAACGAAATATGTAGTTATTAGTGGAGAAATCCCGTCTGGATGACAGCAGACTGACGCTCCTAAAATATACGACAGGTCCGGACCACTCGTAAATGTTGTTCGTATCTGAAAAAAATCTTAGGATACGAAAACATTGTTGGATGCCACAAATGATCCTAAATCACTCGTACGAACAGTATAAGAACAAATCTGTGCGTACGAACGGTTCGTGCATGAGGGCCATTGTGCTTCCCCTCGCTGAAGAGTAATTGTTGTCTCAACCAGGTCTGACCCAGCTTCCTGAGTTCCAACAAATTTGGACTGAAATAAGTACTTTAAAAACATCCACCTCAGAACAAGTTCCTGTTCCAGAAGCTGCAGTCCACCCACACTTTTCACAGCCTGCAGCAACAAGCTCTCAGTCTGTAACAACAACCCCAGAGCCTGCTTCACAGAGTGACCCTGTTTCTGAATTTGTCTCTACATCAGTAACTGGTCCAGATGCCACATATATGCCTGTCTCTGTGGGGGGTGGATCAGAAGAACCACCAGCACCCTGCAAGTCTGTGGGAACTGATCCTGACGCCCCACCTCTGAGCTTCTCCGTGGGGGTCGTCCAGAAGCCACACCTTCAAGGGTTTCTATGGGGGTTCAGACTGATCCAGATGCCCCATCCTTAAGTGTTTCAGTGGGGGTAGGATCCAACGCCCCACCTCCTTCCTATGCCTCGGTGGGGGCTGGTTCTGATGCCCCATCTTCCAGTGCTTCAGTGGGGGTAGGAACAAATGCCCCATATCCCAAGCCTCTTCTGGGTCCCAAGCTACCAGTGGGCCCCAAGCCTCTTCTGGGTCCCACGTCTCCAGTGGGTCCTAAGCCTCCAGTTGGCCCCAAGCCACCAGTGGGCCCCAAGCCTCTTCTGGGCCCCAAGCCTCTTCTGGGTCCCAAGCCTCTTCTGGGTCCCAAGCCTCTTCTGGGTCCCACGCCTCCAGTGGGTCCTAAGCCTCCAGTTGGCCCCAAGCCACCAGTGGGCCCCAAGCCTCTTCTGGGTCCCACGTCTCCAGTGGGTCCTAAGCCTCCAGTTGGCCCCAAGCCACCAGTGGGCCCCAAGCCTCTTCTGGGCCCCAAGCCTCTTCTGGGTCCCACGCCTCCAGTGGGTCCTAAGCCTCCAGTTGGCCCCAAGCCACCAGTGGGCCCCAAGCCTCTTCTGGGCCCCAAGCCTCTTCTGGGCCCCAAGCCTCTTCTGGGTCCCAAGTCTCTTCTGGGTCCCAAGCCTCTTCTGGGCCCCAAGCCTCTTCTGGACCCTACGCCTCCAGTGGGTCCTAAGCCTCCAGTTGGCCCCAAGCCACCAGTGGGCCCCAAGCCTCTTCTGGGCCCCAAGCCTCTTCTGGGCCCCAAGCCTCTTCTGGGTCCCAAGCCTCTTCTGGGTCCCAAGCCTCTTCTGGGCCCCAAGCCTCTTCTGGACCCCAAGCCACCAGTGGGCCCCAAGCCTCTTCTGGGGCCCAAGCCTCTTCTAGACCCCAAGCCACCAGTGGGCCCCAAGCCTCTTCTGGGTCCCACGCCTCCAGTGGGCCCCAAGCCTCCAGTGGACCCCAAGCCTCCAGTGGACCCCAAGCCTCCAGTGGGCCCCAAGCCACCAGTGGGCCCCAAGCCTCTTCTGGACCCCAAGCCTCTTCTGGGCCCCAGGCCTCTTCTGGATCCCAAGCCTCTTCTGGGTCCCAAGCCTCTTCTGGGTCCCACGCTTCCAGTGGGCCCCAAGCCTCCAGTGGGCCCCAAGCCTCCAGTGGACCCCAAGCCTCCAGTGGGCCCCAAGCCACCAGTGGGCCCCAAGCCTCCAGTGAACCCCAAGCCTCCAGTGGGCCCCAAGCCACCAGTGGACCCCAAGCCTCTTCTGGGTACCAAGCCTCTTCTGGGCCCCAAGCCTATCCTGGGCCCCAAGTATCTTCTGGGCCCCAAGCTTCTTTTGGGTTCCACACCTCCAGTGGACCCCAAGCCTCCAGTGGGCCCCAAGCCTCCAGTGGGCCCCAACCCTCCAGTGGACCCCAGTCCTCCAGAGGGTCTCTCGCCTCCAGTGGGTCTCAAGCCTCCAGTGGGTCTCAAGCCTCCAGTGGGTCTCACCACAGCTACATTGCCTGGGGTCTTCATGCCACCTGCTCTGCCTCAGGTGTACTTGCCTCGCCTCGAGGGGTCCATGTCTTGTCCTGCAGTGTTCGCACCACTTCGGTGCTCTACAATCCTGCTTCGACGTGGTGGATGACCTCCCGGACGCCCGCCTGACCGGCTTTGACATGGTGGTCAGTCTCCTGGCCACCCACTCGACCATTTTGTGTATCTTCTGTGTTGTGTGCCTGGTCTCCCTCTTGTGTTCCCTTATGCCCTCCATCTTGTTTTTCCCCCTCCTCCCACCCCAGTTTTTGGATACAGGGTTTTTGGGACATCTGGAGATGTCCTTTGAGGAGGGGGTAATGTGGTGATTGTGCCCCTAGTGGTGTGTCTCTGTCCAGTTTCCCCCTCGTGTGATTTTTCTCCTCTCCCACACCTGTGAGCCTGACAGGTGCTTTGTGTTTAGTCCTCATCAGTGTTTGTATAACGTCTGTGTCTTGGTGTTATTCCTTGTCTGGGCATTGTCGTCTGTGGTCCTACGTGTTCCTCGTGAGTTTTATACATGTCTTCTAGAGCGTGAGTTTTGGCTGCCTTGTCAGCTCATTTATTTTGTGTTTATTAAAAGTATTTCATGATACAAATACATTAAGTTAAGTTCAGTGAACATTTCTTTATTTCTTCATC
The DNA here is from genome assembly GCA_038048925.1 of Garcialebias charrua. Lineage (NCBI taxonomy): Eukaryota > Metazoa > Chordata > Actinopteri > Cyprinodontiformes > Rivulidae > Garcialebias > Garcialebias charrua. Next base: position 23,469 of record JBBPBX010030264.1, read on the forward strand.
AGATTTCATTTTCTCTTTTTTGTTTTCTATTGTTTATTGTTTGTTTATTGTTTAAGGAAATTCTACCACTGCTGTTCATCGTTCTTTAGTTTTAGCAGGTCGCTTTCGTAAATGAGCCCATGAGGCTCAATAAGATTTACCTGACTAAATAAAGGTTGAATGAATGAAAGTTTACTGTAAACCTGTAATTTTTTTTAAACAAAAACTCAGAGTTTTGTTTTTTCACGATAGCTCTGGAAGTGCTTTAATTTTTATTTAAATTATTTATTATTATTGGGCAGCACGGTGGCGCAACTGGTAGAGCTGCTGCCTCTCAGTGAGCAGGTCCCTGGTTCAAATCCCGGTCCGGGGGCCTCTCTGGGTGGAGTTTGCATGTTCTCTCTGTGCATGTGTGGGTTTTCTCTGGTTTACTCCCACAGACCAAAAACATGCATGTTAGACTGATGGTGACTCTAAATTGTCTTTAGGTGTGAGTGAGAGACTGAATGGTTGTTTGTCTCATTTGTCTCTGTGTGTCCCTGTGATGGACTTGCAACCTGCACAGTGATACTGGACATGGGTACCGGCGAGCCCCGTGACCAAAAATGGAAGAAACGGGTAAAGATAATGGATGTATTTATTATTATTTATTTAAATGTATTATAGATGAAGACGTTCCAAATGGAACCGTGGGTGTTCCTGCAGAGTCTATTCTGGAGATCCTCAGCAGATCAGCACGGCTGACAGATGCTCCAGATTAGACGGCCTTTGATCAGACGCTTTAACTCCAGATTAACACGGATTAAACTCTCTCAGGGCTGTCCTCATCCTCAGGACCGTCTCATGGTTTTACCTTGTGCCTCGGCCGTTTGGCGTCCAGCTCCGAGCTGCTGTTGTTCATGATGGTCCACCGATCGTTCAGCATCATCCTGAAAGACCAACAGGCAGAGGTCAGACCTGGACCTCCTCACTCCACCGCCTCTTCTTCACAAGCTGCTGGAAAACTGAGGCCAGACAATGTCACCTAATGTCAGGCCTAGTGTCCTCAGCAGGTTTATAAAGTCATTAATGGTTTTACAAAGTCATCAACAGTTTTATTAAGTCATGAAAGAGTTTATAAAATTCTCAACATGTTTATAATGTCATCAACGAGTTTATAAAGTCCTCAGTAAATTTGTAAAGTTCTCAATGGGTTTATAACGTCATCAACAGGTTTGTAACATCATCAATGGTTTTATGAAGTCCTCAACTGGTCCAAAAATTCAACAAAAGTTTTATAAAGTCATGAAAGAGTTTATAAAGTCCTCAGCATGTTTATAAAATCCTCCAAAGTTTTATAATGTCATCAACGAGTTTATAAAGTCTTGAACAGGTTTGTAAATTCCTCAATGGGTTTATAACGTCATCAACAGGTTTGTAACCGTTACAAACCTGTTGATGACGTTACAATATAACGTCATCAATGGTTTTATGAAGTCCTCAACTGGTCCAAAAATTCAACAAAAGTTTTATAAAGTCATGAAAGAGTTTATAATGTATTGAACAGGTTTATAAAGTCTGAGTGTGGTAACAGCAATAAGAGAATATGCAGGTTGTTCTTATTGGAGCGGTTATATCTCAGATATCAACTGGAAGACAGTCTGGATGACCCCCCCCCCATAAATATTAAATTGTAAATAAGGTGACGGAAGTGTCATTTAAAATTCTTCATAAAATTTACCCCGCTAAACATTATTAATTTAAAAGAGACATAAATATTATTGCAGTTTTTGTGGTGGCCTTCCAGAAACTGTGACACGTCTTTTTTTGGCACTGCCCTTTCACACACAGGGTTTGGAAGGTAGGAGTTTAGCAGGTTTATTAATAACCATATTTTAAGGAATTTTTCATTACATTGGGAAATTTTTTTATTTTGTTTTTCTAGATTCCCAGAAAGGATGCTAAATGTTGTTGTTTTTTATAATAAACTTGCTAATTCTTTTGGCCACATTTTTCATTCATAAATGTAAATTTACTAACAAAATGCCATGCTTTCTTCTTTTTATTAAGGATGTGGAACTATATGGAAAGTTAATAACAGACTCTACCAACAAAAATGCCCTCAGGACAATTTATATCAAATATTTGTTTAAAAATCACAAACCTGCTTGTTTTTTCATATAAGTGTTGAGTTCATCTGTATACTCTATTCTTTTGGTTGTTGTATACTTGTCATTTGCTTTAATAAAGATTTTAAAAATGTTTATAAAATCCTCAATGTTTTGTTTTCATGTTTTACCTTTCTTCTGCTCGGTTATCGGACTAAAACAACTTCAGCTGTTTTCACCATTATTCATCGAAACATTTACGTTGTCTAATTTATGCCCAGGTGCGAGAGAGTGAAGGGTTGTTTGTCTCGTTGGTCCCCATGTGTCCTTGTGATGGACTGGAGACATGTCCAGGGTGTCCCCTGCCTCTCGCACAGTGACTGCTGGACATAATAACAATAATAATAATCATCATCATTTTATTTAAAAGCGCCTTTCAAGACACCCAATGACACTTAACAAACAAATACAGTTCAAACATTATCAGTGACAAATTGAAATATAAAATACATAAAGATTATAAAATACAAAATAATAAAAATACATTTAGTAAAGTTAATGATAAGCTAGTCTAAAGAGATGTGTTTTCAGAGCAGTCTTGAACAGAGAAAGGGAGGTGGTGTTTCGAAGGTCTGGCAGTAGATATGGACACCAGCGACCCAAAAAAGAAGAAGCGGGTAAAGATGATGGATGAAATGATGGAGACTTCAGTATATTTGCTTCATTTTTAGCTTTTAGCTAATATTTAGCTATTTTTTATCTTTTAGCCACTGTTTGCTGTTTTTAGTTGGTGGAATGAAAGCTTTAGCTAGTATTTTTGCTAGCAAAACAGCTAGCTTTCAGTAGGCTAACTGCTTTGAAAATTGTATCTATCATTTTTAATTTTAGATTTTAGCGTCTGGTTTGGTTTATTGAGCTTTTAGCTAGTATTTGGTGTTTTTAGCTTTTATATCCTCATTGGCTAATTTTAGTTAATTGTTAACCAATATTTTGGATAGTTTTAGCTTTAGTTCAGATTGTTTAAACTTTTGGCTCTTAGTTTTAGCTTCTGTAATGTGTTCGGCTGTGTGTGGCAGGAGTTTCTGTTCTCGCGGCTACTTCCACACAAAATCTAGCTTGATATCTGTAAAAGCTTTGGCTTTACGGATGTCATGTAGCTGTGCAGGCGCTGTACCGGTCTGTCGTGGTGAAGAGAGAGCTGAGTCAAAAGGCAAAGCTCTCAATTTACCGATCGATCTACGTTCCCACCCTCAGCTATGGTCATGAGCTTTGGGTTGTGACCGAAAGAACAAGATCTCGGATACAAGCGGCTGAAATGAGTTTTCTCCGCAGGGTGTCTGGACCATAGATATAATAAACACTAGATAAGACATCCCCGCTGTTGGCCAATGGAGACTGACATCGTCAGACGGCGGCCATCTTGGCACAGACAGAACGCCCACTCTTAACATGAATGTGAATGGTGCATTTACTATTAAAATAACCATAACTTGCTTAATTTTCAACCGATTTTAAAACGGTTTGGTTTGTTATAAATGTGAGAGATGTTGTTATAATATGGTATACTTAAGATGGACGTTCACATGAAAATAACGTTATATAGACACTGTATTGCACTAGCAATATACACAATAAGATTATATTTACATCTATTTATAAATACATGTTTATTTCCAGCGAAATTAACTGACATATGTTACAATGCTAATAAATATTTAATACTATTTCATCATAAATAGCATTATTATTAGTGGTATGAAAATAATTTATGCCAATTTTTTCCCTACACATGCAAATATTATGTAATATTAAATACATTATTACACAAACCTTGGTCAATATGTGTAGTTTATTTTTTTTAGATACATGAAAAGATTTAATAATCGGGAGATATAAATAAACAAACAAACAAACAGAAATAAACATCTGATAGTGTGACAAGACTCTCAGTCCCTCGGTGCAACAGTAACTATTTAAACATTAAAACACTGAAACATATAATAATAAACATAAGCATAAAATAGTAAAACTGTAACACTGTCCTGAGTTTTTGCATAGTGGTAAATGAGTATGAAAATTTACACCAACTCTAAAACTAAAACACTAAACATTTAATGAACATAATACTGTCCTGAGTTTTTGCATACTAGTATAAAAAGTAAAAAAGTATAAAAGTACAGTATAACTATAAAATAAACTAAAGGTTCTAGCATTGACATTTGCAAAGTGGCAAAGCAGCATATGAGTTAATGTACACAGTATATGTATGAGGTAGTAGTTCATGTTGTTATAGAGGCAAAAGTGGCATATGCAGTAAGGCACATTGGGCATCCTTAAATAAGGCTGGTCAAAGAATACTGTATGTGTATCAGCATTTTCCACAAGACCATCGAAGAGCAGTGTCCTGTCCAGGGCAACAAAACCCTCTCTTCTCAGGGCAACTTCCCACTGCCGCCTCCTCTCTCTGGTTTTGGGAAACCTTAAAAACATGAAGAAGCTGGTCATTATTTTCCACACTTCCTTTCTTTACCTTTGAATTATAGTAATGACAAGTATACACATATATCATACTTTTTGTGTGCTTGCATTTACTTTTGGTACAATAAAACAGCTATTAAAAATGGTATCAAAAAGAAACACTGAATCATAATCATAATTTATATAAAGATACTTTTACAAGCCTTATACCATACCATACCATTTTATTTATAGAGCACTTAAAACAACAACAAGGTCAACCAAAGTGCTGTAAATATATATTATGTCATTATTATGTAAATATATATTATGTATAATATTATGTCAATAATATTATCTCACATTTTTTGTGTGTAGCGTGACGTGTAATGTGCACTGATCCAAAATATAACTATGATTATTCTAATTAAAGTAATAATACTGTCACAGAGTCTTACAGGTGAAATGTGATCCCAAGGTTTCTTGTTTTGATGTTACGTCTATTGGAGCATACAAAAGTCAGGCATCTTGTCAAAGAGTATTTCTGTAAAACACAAAGCAGTAATTAGTTTTGAACATACCAAACTGCTTGGAAATCATGTGCAGCTTTAGTTCAGTTAAAAACAAAGAGCTCCTAGTGATCTAAGAATGCTGGGGAAATGTTTGGAATACTAGCTAGCCCTTAATCAAAGGCTCTTGTTAATAGTCTGCTAATAAATACAGTCATGATCAAGACAGTCATTTAGACAAAAGATTAGTTTGTTTTAAAATAGTTATTGGTGTAATAAAAACAGAATTTAAATTCTAGATTCTCGATGAGTGTGACACCCAAAACACGAATAAAACCTTTTAAAAAAGACGAAACTGCTGTCTGATTACCAAAGAAATCATAGCCACGTTAATAACGTTTTTAAAAACATAAACCGTTTGTAAATCCGTCAAGATTACAGCGAGTTAAGCGTATTTTTGTTTGTATAAATCCCTCACCTCCATACGGTTTCCACAGCTGCAGCTAATGTTGCTGTCTGTGGCAAGATGGCTGCCGCTTGACGACGCCGCTGACTCCTCCTCAGCTTATCTAGTGTATATATCTATGCTAAAAGCTACATATGCTAACAGCTACACATGCTAACAGCTACACATGCTAACAGCTACACACGCTAACAGAGTGAACTAACTTCCTCTCCACAGACAAGAAGCTGCAGTGTTACAAGCCTCTGGCAGCAGCAGCTTGGAACTAAATCACAGAATAAAGTATTTGACTCACGAGAAGTCTTTTTTCATTAGTAATTGAAATAAATCACGGAGCTAAATCCAGACGTAGCTTCTCATTACGAAGGAAAACAAAGAGGCCGAGCTGGTGACGTCATGTCCACGTATTTACCAGCAGCCACCACCAGGGGTGTGTAGCTGTTACTCACTACTTGAGTAGGTTATAATCAAAGTACTTTATTACTTTTACTCAAGTAAATTTTTGGATGCCTACTCACTACTTTTACTTGAGTAAATCTCCAGGTACTGATGGGCTAACTTCTGAATTTTACAAACTATTCACGGAAGAACTTGCTCCCTTTTTGCTGAATGTTTTTAGAGAAACTGGTTTAGCTGGTTTCAGGCTGTCATCAGCCAACTGGTTGTGTAACACTGTGAGAGGGTGCTATTTATAAGACTGAGCTGAACCCAGCACCTCAGACTGAGGAAGTCTTTCGGACGAAAGACGAAACGTTTCTACAATTTTTTGCTTTGTTTTGTTTTTTTGTTTTTTGAATGTCCAGAGGACCAGACTTAGCTTTTTTAGATTAGGTTTTTAGAGAAAGTATAGATAAAGAACAATTACCGTCCACTCTATGCCAAGGCTTAATTACACTCATCCCAAAACCACAAAAAGATGTATTAGTTTTAGACAACTGGCGCCCCATTACATTATTAAATAATGATTATAAAATTTTAGCATTATGCTTAGCAAATAAATTGAAAAAAGTACTTCATGATGTTATTGGGGAAACTCAAAATGGTTTTATGGCGGGAAGACACATAATTGATAATATAAGGCTTATCTTAGATTTATTAGACTACGCAGATTTAATATCAGAAAATAGTTTTGTTCTCTTTCTTGACTTCCATAAAGCGTTTGACTCACTGGAACATGATTTTTTATTTAAAACTTTGGATCTGTTCGGTTTTGGTGAGCACTTTAAGAAATCAGTACGCACCCTTTATGCTGGAGGCAATAGCTCAATTAAACTAGCTCATGGAACCTCTGGCAGATTTAATGTTGAGCGTGGAATTAGACAAGGTTGTCCAATTTCTCCATTTTTGTTTCTTCTTCCTATGGAGATTTTAGCACATTTCATTAAAAACAGCTGCATAAAAGGTATTCAGATTGCTGGTAGAGAAATATGTCTGAGCCAACTGGCAGATGACACAACTCTATTTCTAAAAGATTGCTCTCAAGTAAAGTGTGCTGTTGAGCTGCTTGGTGAATTTTCTGCAGCCTCAGGTCTCAACCTTAACTTATCTAAATGTGAGTTACTCCCTATTAAAACATGTCATGACACAGAGATCTCAGGAATCCCAGTAAAACACAAAGTTAAATATCTTGGTATCTATATTATAAAAGAGGAGGACCAAAGATTAAGTGATAACTTTAATCCCCTTGTTACTGTAATTCAAAAAAAATTCAATTTATGGGTACAGAGAGATTTATCCATCTCCGGTCGTGTATTACTTTCTAAGGCTGAAGGTCTCTCCAGTTTGGTTTATGCGACTTCTGCCTTGGAGGTTCCCAAGGACATCATTTCAAAAGTGGATAAAACATTGTTTGATTTTATTTGGAAAAAAAAGGTTCATCTAATCCGAAAAAATGTAATGATAAATAAGCTGTGCTCTGGTGGGTTTAATGTATTAGACTTACAGACTCTAAACTCCTCCTTTAAAATTAAATGGATCAAAAGATATCTCTTAAATCCAAACTCTTTGTGGAACTTCATTTCAACACATGTATTTGAAGCATTGGGTGGTCTATCTTTTATTTTAAGGTGTAATTACAACATTGACAAAATTCCGATCAAACTCTCCAATTTCCACAAACAGCTGTTTTTGTGCTGGTCTCTGGTTCACAAACACAATTTCTCTCCACACAAATACTATATTTGGAATAACAAAGACATTTGTTTTAAAGGGGACCACAGATTCAAAATTCACTTTTTAATGTTTTTTTACTCAACTTTGGGTATTTACTTCATAAAAAAACAGTCCAAAGGCCAAAAAAATGCACCCAGTGGTTTATTTACTCTAAGTAGATTTATTTAATTGTGATAAGATAGGTTTCGGTTTGAAATCATCGCGCCTGTGACGTCACAGGCGCGAGGACAACCCACACCAACCTGAGTCCAGCCCCGTCACCTAGCAACCCCTGGTTAGGCTCAACCCACTCCAGTTTAAAAGAGTTGACGGTTGTTTTTCCTGATTTCATGGCTAAAAATGTCACAGAGTCTAGCCAGCTAACTCTCTGACCCTCCTGGCCCAGATTATGGATTTAAAATTGATAGTTTTCAGATGGGAACAGATGCGCATGTTTCTGTGTGTGTGTGTTGGTTTATGTGTCATTAGCAGGACCGCAACCATTTACAATCCCGTGTGTGCGCGTGTTTGTGTGTCCTCACATACAGGTTCAGCCAAGATCACTTGAGCTCCTATTTAATTCCATCAGAGCGTCAGGTAGTGTTGATAAAAAGAAAGCCCGCTGTGAGTGTGTGTGTGTATGTGTGTGTGTGCCGGCCCGCACGTGCTCCTCGGAGGGACTCAGATAAAAAAGCCCCCGCTGTGCGTGCGTGGTGTGTGTGTGTGTGTGTGTGTGTGTGTGTGTGCTTTGCTCCCTCCAAGCTGCGCGCACAGGGAGAAGGAGGGAGAGTCAGAGGGAGAAACGTGCAATAACGTGAACTAACTTCCTCGTCTGCCTTTGGAGGGCGGAGTTAATGTGAGCAGATCTTTGAAGGGCGTGCCACAAGACCTCCTCATCATAAACCGGTCGTTCAAAACGAAAGTTAAAAATGGCAGAATTAAAAAGGGTATAATTGATTATCTAAGAATTATTTTGTGTATTAAATTGAATAAACACTGTCTGGTAACCCCAAAGAAATACCATAAAAATTTTAAAAACATATCTGTGGTCTCCTTTAAAAAATTGGTTTGACAGAGGAATAGTTCATGTACATCAGTTATTCAACAAAGACGGCAACACTTACTCTTACAGTGAATTTTTAACTACGTATAACTTTCCAGTACTACCAAAAGAATTTGCAATTGTCTTTGATGCAATTCCATCTGGTGTGAAAATGTTGATGTCAAATCCTGTACAAAACAGCACAAACTATTTAACTGAAGAATTATTCATTGGTAACTCTGACCCTTTTTTAAGTGAAAAAACAAATAACAAATGTATTAGAGAATTAATAATTAGAGAATGTATTAGTAAACCTGCTTCTATATTCTTCTGGGATAATTTATTTAATGATATCTGTTGGAAAGATGTTTGGTTGTTACCTAGAAAATACTTTATAACTAATAAGATTCGAGAAGTATCCCTAAAGATTCTGCATAAATGTTATCCTGTAAACTATATAATCTCCAAGTACCGTCCAAACGTAGACCCAATGTGTTCACTCTGCCACAGCTCTGAGGAGACCATCATCCATCTCTTCTGGGACTGTTCTCATACTCAGGTGTTCTGGAAAGACATTTTCATGTATGTAAATAGAAAGTTAGAAATTGACCTACCATTTGACGCTAAAATTATACTGTTTGGTTTCTTTTGTCCAAATATTTCAAGTAAGAAAGTTTTTGTTGTAAATTTAATACTACTCTTAGCCAAATTTTACATCCACAGTTGTAAATTCTCCTTGCTAAAACCTAGATTTATAGTTTCATTCATTCAACCTTTATTTATACAGGCTAGCCTCGTTGAGTCACGGGGACTCATTTACAAGAGGGACCTGTCTCACTCACACCAAACAACCATCCACTCTCACACTCACACCTAGGGTCAATTTAGAGTCACCAATAAGCCTAACAAGCATGTTTTTTGGTCTGTGGGAGGAAACCGGAGTACCCGGAGGAAACCCACTGTGTTTTCTAATTATATTTCCTCTTACTTAGCTACTTTAAAGTACTGTACTAATGCCAAAGCTTTAAAAACTAAAACAATCTGTAACGGATTTCTGTTGTAAGCTGCCCAAGACACATTTTTGTTTTTGTTTATGTGCCTTTATTCTCTTTTGTGCTATGCATGCCTTAAGTCTCGAGCCATGTTTGACATTGTAAGTTTTTTTTGTACTTGTGTGGTGTTGGGGAGGTATGTGGCCTTATCTCTCTCACCCAGTAGGAGGAGCCAGCGAGGTGCTCCCCAGGTTTTACCAGGTGAAGAAGAAGAAGTGTTCGTGTGTTCATTCATTCATTCTGTTTCTGGATTTGACGCTCGAAGGATTAAAGGCAACTGCTTGCATATCAGTTTGTTTCTCCTTCTTCACACGCCTCAGTGGTGACCCAGCGTGAAATATGTCAAGATCAGAAGAGGATGTTGTTTCTTCGTCGGACCCTGCCGACGCGACGTCTGCCCAGCTGTTGCAGCCGAACCCAGCCGACTCTGCCCCTGCAGCGAGCGTTAAGCTCCCGGAGTTCTGGCAGAGCGACCCGGTCTCGTGGTTCCAGCACATCGAGGCACTCTTTCGCCTCCGAGGCGTGAACGCAGATGAAACCAGGTACTTCTTGGTCGTGTCGGCTCTGGATATGCAGTCAACCCGCAAAGCCATGCCGCTGCTGCGCGCACCGCCGCACGTGGGCAAATATGGCGCCCTCAAAGAGTTTCTGCTTCGAAGGTACACTTTGACTTCAACTGAGAGGGCTGATAAACTGCTATCGCTGCCGGGTTTGGGTGACGGCACGGCTGTGAACATGATGGACAAAATGCTGTCGCTACTTGGTTCAGACGACGGGGGTTTCCTTTTCCCTCACATTTTCCTGCGCCAGCTTCCGTCGCAAGTGAGGGCTACTTTGGCCAATTCCCCTTGTTTATCTACCGGTGATTACCGGGGTTTGGCGGAGGAGGCGGACCGGGTCCTGCTGGCTACCAGACGGTTCGCGGTGCAGAGTACATCGGTGGAGCCGGAGCAGATGGAGATGGAGGAGCCAGCGGCGGTTTCAGCTGTTGGCGCGCGAACTCGGCGGGGGAGCTCTTTGTGTTTCTACCACCGGAGGTTCGCAAACAAAGCTAAGCGCTGCATCCCACCATGTGCATGGGTGTCGGGAAACGAGGAAGCCGGCGCTCAGTAGCAGCTGTGGGCGCTGGCGAGCGAGGTGAGCTGCTCTTTGTCACAGACTCCCTGTCAGGACGTCGTTTTCTGGTTGACTCTGGCTCCCAGAAGAGTTTAGTCCACCCTGTTGGACCTGAATTAGCAAGCCGAGGCAGTGGCCCACTGCTAACTGCTGCTAACGGTTCTCCCATTGGAACTTTTGGCACTAGACGGGCAACAGTTTCTTTCCATGGTCGTGAGTTTGAGTGGGATTTTGTTGTTGCCTCAGTGACTGTTCCTATTATCGGTGCAGATTTTTTATGTGCTCATGGACTGTTAGTAGATGTTGCTAACCGCAGACTTATTGACGCTGTAACTTTTGCAACTTTCCCATGTGTGTCTGGGGGGGCTGGGCCGCTAACTCATGCTAATGTTTTAGTTTCAGGAGATGTTTTTCAAGGTTTGTTGGCAGAATTCCCCTCTTTAACTACACCTGCTTTTTCCTCTTCAGAAACTAAACACGGGGTCGAGCATTTCATCCCTACTACGGGACCGCCCGTTTTCGCACGTGCACGCCGCCTCGACGCTGTTAAACTGGCCATCGCTAAAGAGGAGTTTGGTACCATGGAGAGGTTGGGTATTGTTAGACGCTCTAACAGCCCGTGGGCCTCCCCCCTTCACATGGTACCAAAAGCAGACGGGTCGTGGCGCCCATGTGGCGATTTTCGCCGTTTAAATAACGTGACGACGCCTGATCGCTACCCCATTCCGCACATTCAGGACTTTTCTGTTCGGTTGTCGGGTGCTTCCATTTTTTCTAAGGTGGATCTGGTGCGCGGCTACCATCAAGTCCCAGTGCAGTCCAGCGATGTACCTAAAACTGCAGTAATCACCCCCTTTGGGCTTTTTGAGTTCCTCCGCATGCCGTTTGGACTAAAGGGGGCAGCACAGACTTTTCAAAGGCTGATGGACTCCGTGTTACGTGGCCTCGATTTTGTGTTTGTCTATCTGGACGACA
>JBBPBX010030265.1:0-16469 GCA_038048925.1 Garcialebias charrua
AGTTTCCCACATCTGCTTTTCCTGTCTAGGTGCAGTTTTCTGCATGTCTAGGACTGTATTATTTATCATGTCATCATTGTTTGAGCTCATCAGGATGGAGTTTAACAAACCAGCATCAGAAGGTCCTAAAGACCACAATGTGTTAGGTAAATGTTTCAGGTCAGTTTCATCACGTTCTGAGAGAAAACTCATGTCTAATTGTAATTGGCTCAGAGGTTTTTCATCCTCCTTCTTTGTCAGCACATTACCTGCTTCCTGCATCAAAAAGGAAACAGCTGTTAGATTGTCAGTTGAACCCAGGTCATGTGAGCAGTAAACATTGATCAGGCTTTGATTTGCATTAATCTGAGTTTTGTCCAATCTTGTGGCTCTCATTCCGTCCTTGACGGGAAAGATTGCAATGGCCAGTTTTGTCAGTAAATCTCTGCCCAGTAAATTTACGGGACAGTCAGGTGATATTACAATATTTGCTGAAATGCAAGAACCAGTTTCTTCATCTGTGAAGTACACCGGTTTGGAAATGCTTTGTCTATTGGTCAGGCCATCTGCTGATTTTACCCAGATGGAGTTTTGTGATGGTTTCAGACCAGGAACACTGGTTTTTAAAACTGTTTTACATGCACCTGTATCGCAAAGAAAATCCACATAAACTGAGTTGACTTTAAGCGTTATATAAGGTCTTTCTTTCAAAGGATTCAATAAATCCAAAGCTGAACAAATATTCACAACTTCCTGTTCTTCGACAGAGCTGGAGTTGGGAGTGTTATCAACTAGCCATGCATTATAACCGTCCCTGTTATCGGAGCGGTTTCTTGTCATAGGAAATGCTTCTCTGTGAGCAAATTCTCCTCTGTTTGGATGATCTAAATCTTCTGGCAGTCACGTTTTTCATGTCCGAACTCGCCACACCTCCAGCAGGTGGCAGGACGATATCGTCGGGGACGGTCATACTGTGGTATGTATCTGTTAAAACCATGGCCTCTTGGTCTCATGTGTCTCCTTCTGTTACTGTTAGTCATAGGAGCATTGTAATATATTTCTGAGTCTGGGTCATTACTGTAAAACACATTTGTTTTGTTGTCAGGGTTCTTTTTCAGCACTTTCTCAGCATGACGTGCCCATTGCATAAAAACCTCAACAGTACAAGTGTCCAGTTCTACAAAGTGTTTCTTTATCCAACCTGAAATGTTTGGTGTACAAGATCGTAGCAGACCGTTCTTCAGCTGTTGCTGATAAGCTGAGGTTGGCTCGTTAGTGTAATCGATACCACTATAAATTTTGAAATCCTTTTCATATCTTATTTTAAAATCATCGACATCTTCCCCTTGTTTTTGTTTGATTGCAGAGAGTGCAGCGTAATCAGCTTTTCGTTTGAAAACGGTGCGAACTCTACCACAAAGAGCATCCCACTGTTGCTTGTAACGTCCAGTTAGGTAGTTTGGGGTTGTTACATCATAGGGGAGGGGGGCCCCATCATTCCCCCTGCCAGTGTAGTCACCACGCACTCGGGCCCAATGTTTTCCCAAAGACGACTGGGCTGCTTCCCCGGTCTCATGACCATTAAGGCAATAGGAATGTATAATACCCTCCATATCCGTGATCCACATTTCAGGATCCTCTAAGTGACTGCTAATCCCTTTAACAGCTTTTCTAGCCTCTTCGAGGGTCCACGGCCTAAAAACTAAAGCATGTTGCGAGTTGCCTTTTATATCTGCAGCTGGATTCATGACTTGTATCAGAGGGAAAGCGTTCGAAGAGGAGCGAGGAGGTTGTGAAGTGGAGGACTGCATTTTTGACTTTTGTTTTTGTTGGAGTCTGGCCTCCGTAGATGTTTTTATCTCTTCACGCCTAATTAGTGATTCATACAGCCATATTTTAGCAATTGCCAATTGGTGTTCTATTTTTTCTTTCTTCTTGCCTTTGTTTAGAATAATTTGGTTCTTCAGTACAGAAACAAGTGTTTTCCAGGTGTCTGCTTTAAGGTTGGGTTCTATCTTATATTTTGCCATCCATTCTTTGACATATTTAACTGATTCCGGATGTTTTTGGCTCATGAATCTTAAATCTTTTGTGCTTGTTTCTGCTCCTGTAGGAGATTTTTTACTTCTATTATTTCCCATGACTGTTAGATATTTTAGTTATATAATTTACAAGTGTCAAGTTTTTATTTTGTATTCGAGTTTCTAAAACGTAAATTATCGTCTAAAAAAGGTAAATTAATCTGCAAATTTTGTAGTATCTATGTTTATGTTTAAGTTTATGGGTTATAATTTACTCAGACACAGTATGCTGTAATTACCTATTTTAGTTGCTAGCTTTGGTGAAGGCTACTTGTTATGTGTTCTGTGGGCACAGCCAGACTCACCCCCCTGTTCCACAGACCCCTGTCTTCTCAGGCTGCTTTGAGAAGAAAAAATAAAAATAGCAATGTAAATATTAAAAGCCAGGTTCAAAAATAATCATATGATAGCCAGTTCTATTTTGGGACATAGCATTTATCTTTAAAAGATCCTGATTTGCACAATGGAAATAATTCCTAAAAGGAAAACAGCTCTTGAAATCTAAAAAACATTTAAACTTAATTTGACCTATTTATATTGCTTAATTAAATCACTAAGATTGACAGAAGGCTTTAATTTCTCTTTGATCCTGCAGTACCTTCTTTTGGCCACTATGGTTCTCTACAGGAGTTTTGACGTTTTTCTTTTTCCGGGGTCAAAGTGCAATGTACTTGTGATGGTGACTGACACGTCAGACTTGGATCTGTTCTCCGCATTCATCTAAAAGATATTTACTAAAATCGGTAAGCAAATTTCTCAGCGTTTGTTGGCAGCGAAAACAAACATTTGAAGCGTCCGGTTTTTACAGAATGACTACCTATTTATGGATTTTAGACGGGCGACGAAGTTTTGTAGCAACGTTAGCGTCCAGTGGGCTGTAATTGTCGACCCAAAAAAGTAATTTTAGCTGATTAAAGTCGGATAGTTTTGCCTTTAGATATTCAATACAAGAAACGCAATCATGCCCGCTTGGTTTTAGCGAAATAATTTGGACTTTTTATCGTTAAAAAGTGTTAAGAAATGGGCCGCTAGCCAATAGCTACGCTAACGCCAAATTCAATGCAAAATGTTCAAAGTTTTAGTTTGTTAAGCTTTAAAACCTAAACTGTTTGGATCAGAATTTTGTAAAAGAGATTGATCGATCAGCCAAACGTTAGTAAACCATTCGGTTATTAGTATGTTTGAGATATGCATGCAAATATTTTATTTTAAATTAAAAATTCTAGTTAGCTTTCCTGCTGACCTCAGTGTTTCCGGAGGCGTTTTCAGAGATTTTATCCCGTTATAATTGTTTCATAAGTGCAGAAAAATACAACGATTAACGTTTTATGTGTATCATTTAGTAATGTTTTAAATGGAGAGTGCTAGTAGCTTAAATCAGTGTTATTATCTGTGTTTTTTCTTTGTAGGAGACAATACCTCCAGCCCCAAACATGTTCCTGGACGAGCTGGGCCTACGGACTGCTGTCAGCACAGGTTTCATCTTGTAAGTTAGTAATCATTTAATTTCTCAGAAATCTGGTTGTAGTTTTATCTGGCAACGTTCTAGGCTCAGAGCGATTTTTATATAATGCTTTTTTGTAGTTTTTTCTTTAATAGAGGTTTATAAAGTTGACCTTGTGGTCAGAAAGTCAGCTCAAAAATACCTCAGTTATATTTTCACACACACACAGAGGAAGAGAAAGATAAACAAAGAGATAGGTAGGCCCGCAGACAGGCACAATAAAAAATGCACACACATTCCTAAGAACGTTTTATATGTCATAAATTTTTGTTTGTTTCTGTTTTTCACAGGAGGCGATATCTCAGTACCAGTTAAGATGTTCCCGGAGGAGCCGGCCTGCTTTCAGCGCAGTTAGTAATTATTAGTTTCAGTATTTATCTTTTTAATTTATTAGATTAATCTTTATTTTTCTTTGTTCTTTCTTAAAGTTGACTTTGTGACTTCGGCAGCCAGCTTAAAACTCTAATTTACATGTGAACTCATGTTCTTACACACACACAGAGAGGGAGAAAGGAAGGGAGGTAAACTCACACAGATAGAGGGAGAGAAAAAGAGAGAGAGAGACAGACAAGCTCAAAGAACGCACACACAACTCTCAGGCACTCACCGATGCAGCCTGATGAACACAACTTTCCTATTTACGTACCTTCCCCGCTGTACGTCAGCAAAATTTAGAGCACCTTCCGCCGTGCCAAGCAAACAAATTTTAAGTAACTTCACGCCGTACTTTAAGCAAACAATCAGTCCCTCCACGCCGGACGTCAGCAAACTTTATAGCACCTTATCTCTGTGCTAAACAACCCAAGCTAGTATTTCAAGCTTGTATTTAAGCAAACAATTTACAGCACTTCTCGCTGTGCCAGGCAAACCAAAAACAGTACTTCCCGCCGTACAAAGCAATTTACAGCACTTCTCGCTGTGCAAGGCAAACCCAAAACAGTACTTTTCGCCGTACTAAGCAAATAACGTACTTCCCGCCGTACGAAGCAATAACATGTACTCACTCCTTGCAGGTTCGTGTGGTATTCGACTGGATCTTCCGTCAAACCGTCCCGTCGATGGCCAGAGAATCGGACCTAAAGAACACTGGCCTGGCGGGGTAAAACGTCCACGCTTACCAGACTTTTGAAACTGCCGTGCATGGGCAAGTAGCACGTCCGTCCTCTGGGCCCACCGGAGACAAGTAAGAGGAAAATCCCGGTCAGGGAACCAATGATGGAGGATTTTTAAACACCTTCACCTTCAACACGAACCACACAAGAAGAGAGACAAGAATTAATTTTCAGAGCAGCAGACTTTGAAAATGGGAGATCACCTCAAGACACTTTGAAACAAGTTTCAAAAGTGTTTGAGATCAAATCCAAATTGGAAAGTGCGTACTGGCTTTTTATTCTCTCAAAGGTTGGACAATAATGAGTAACAGGATGACGGTTTCAGATAGCACATGGAAAACGTGGCAGTGTAACAACAAACAATAACGTAATGTTAAAACCTTATCTGTGATTAAAACATGAGCTGGCCTAATCAGTGTTTTTGTTCTGTGTGCATGAAGCAACAAGTTATGTTCTTCAGAGATGTTTTGTTTCATACAGAAAGACTTTTAGTAAAGCAAACTGGTTAATGATTCATCAGAATACATTAAAGTAATAAGTTTAAATGATCAATGTTTGAACTCTCTAACACTTGGGTGTTGTCATTGATGACAAAATAACTTGGAAAAAACATATAGACTCTGTAAAAATGAAAAATTCAAAATCCATTGCTGTACTGTATAAGGTTAGGGACCTATTGAATGACAAAGCGTTGTATCTGTTGTATAACACCATCATTGTTCCACATTTAATTTATTGCATTAATGTTTGGGGAAAAGCGTGTAAAACTATTACAAAACCTATTTTTATTTTACAGAAAAGAGCCATAAGGATTATTGCAAGAAAACATTACTGTCATCCATCTAGTATATTATTTTTTCAGTTGAAATTACTGAAGTTCCATGATTTAGTAGATTACCATATTTTAATGATGATGTATAAAGCTCATAACAATGCACTACCCTTAAATATTCAGACACATTTTGTTAAAAGATCAAGCTGTTACAACCTAAAGGGAACTGATGTATTTGTAAAGACATGCTGGTGAAGATTCTCAGTCGTCCAGGACATGATAAAATCAAAAAGGTGTTCAATACAAGATCAACTGGACTTTATTTGTTGCAAAAGACGTTTCGACCCCTATCCAGGGGGCTTTTTCAATTCACTGAAACCAAAATGTGAGCGTGTGGAGTTATAACAGTCTAAAGAAATCACGCACCATCATATGTAAAATGCAAGCTGAGGTAACACATACATGTAAATTGACAGATCACACCTTAACAGTAGAGGGTTCCCTTGAGGTCTCTGGCAGAAGACACATATGTAGATTGACAAAAAACACCTCACAAACCAACAACAGAGGTTTCTCAAACAACTTTGTTAGTCTAATTTACAGACAAGACACCTCTGCTTCCATCCGGTGTAAAACGTCTGGGAATCAACCCCAAAACTGAGTTGTAAGTCTTGGAAAGTTGAAATCTCAGACCTCCTCCTCTGTTAAGAGAAGGTTTTTCTCTCTTAACATAAACAGCTTCCTTCACACCTCTCTCAAACCATCTGTGCTCTCTGTCCAAAATTTGCACATTTTGGTCATCAAAAGAGTGACCCTTGTCCGTGAGGTGGAGGTGAACAGCTGAGTTTTGTCCAGAGGAGGTTGCTCTCCTGTGTTGGGACATTCTTTTGTGGATGGGTTGCTTAGTTTCTCCAATGTAGCGGTCTGGGCAGTCCTCGCTGCACTGGACTGCGTACACCACACCACTCTGTTTGTGTGTGGGGGTTCTGTCCTTAGGGTGGACCAGCCTCTGTCTGAGAGTCCTGCTGGGTTTGAAGTGTACTGGGATGTTGTGTTTGTTGAAAATCCTTCTGAAATTCTCTGAGACTCCAGCAACATAAGGAATGACAATGTTTTTTTGTCTGTTAGTCTTTTTCTGTTCATTATTGTGTTTAGCAGATTTCCTCGCTGACTTGACAAAAGCCCAGTTGGGATATCCACATGTTTGCAGAGATTTGTTGATGCATTTCTGTTCCCTTTTCTTCCCTTCTGTCCTTGTGGGGATGTGTTCTGCCCAATGCTGTAAGGTTCTGATGACAGAAAGTTTGTGCTCCAGTGGATGGTGAGAGTCAAACAGAAGATACTGGTCTGTGTGGGTTGGTTTTCTGTAAACTTCAATGTTAAGACTGTTCTCTCCCTCCATATGTACTAAACAGTCCAAAAAAGGCAGCTTGTTGTCGTTTGCATCCTCTCTGGTGAACTTGATGTTGTTGTCAACCGAGTTAATGTGTCTGGTGAACGCTTCCACCTCCCTGGCTTGGATTTTGATCCAGGTATCATCCACATATCGGAACCAATGGCTTGGAGTTGTCCCCTCATAGGAGTTAAGGGCTCTCTGTTCCACTTCCTCCATGTAGAGGTTGGCAACAATGGGTGACACTGGAGATCCCATGGCACAGCCGTGCTTCTGTCTGTAAAAACAGTCATTGAACTTGAAATAGGTGGTGGAGAGGCAGAGATCCAGCAGGGTGCAGATGTGGTCTGGGGTGAAGTTGGTCAGCTCCACCTCACGGACAAGGGTCACTCTTTTGATGACCAAAATGTGCAAATTTTGGACCAAGAGCACAGATGGTTTGAGAGGGGTGTGAAGGAAGCTGTTTATGTTAAGAGAGAAAAACCTTCTCTTAACAGAGGAGGAGGTCTGAGATTTCAACTTTCTAAGACTTATAACTCAGTTCTGGGGCTGATTCCCAAACGTTTTACACCAGATGGGAGCAGAGGTGTCTTGTCTGTGAATTAGACTAGCAAAGTTTTTTTTGAGAAACCTCTGTTGTTGGTTTGGGAGGGTGTTTTTGTCAATTTACATACAGTTGTGTGTCTTCTGTCAGAGACCTCAAGGGAACTCCCTACTGTTAAGGTGTGATCTGTCAATTTACATGTATGTGTTACCTCAGTTTGAAATGTACATACCCGGTATGTTGGTGCGTGACTCACTGTTATAACTCCACGCGCACAGCGTCTGTTTTATTGAATTGATAAAGCTCCTCGGATGAGAAGTGAAACGTCTTCTGCAACAAATAAAGTCCAGTTGATCTTGTATTGAACACCTTTTTTGACTTTATTTAGACAGACTTGTTTAACTGTGCTTGCTGGTAGAGTTTTTTGATGTATCATATGGTGTCCTAAAAGACAAAATGTGATTTATCTTTTTTGTAATGCTACCCTCATAGCCTGGCCCTCGCCATGCACAGCTCCGCTCAATTCTCATTTCCCTTCACTGCACAGTCTGGGACTTCTCTCATTAACAACCATTTCTCCGGTAGATTTTTGTTCGGACCAATCAGAGAACAGAAGGGACGGAGTTTTGGACCCTAACCCACGCCCCCACCTGTCCCAGCGCGCAGAGCCCTATAAAAGGGCTCTGCCAGCGCGCAGTCAGCGAGCACCGGCATGTTCTCATTCAAAGCGATGCAAAGCGATGCAGAACTGTTTTATATGTGACACAAATTTATTAATTTCCCCTTCTTAATCCCTTATCTGGAGTTTTCTTTTGTTTTTTGGGCCAAAAGTCAAGTGATCGCTCGCTCCCTCCTCCTTCTCTCCCTCCGCTGAAATGAACAAGGAAATGGCTGAGGTTGTCACGAGAATTAAACTCGGGTTTTACGTTGCTGCCCGAGTCCCATCAGATTTTCTGGTCTTCTGGTGAGCTGGACCAGCGATCCATGGTTTTATTGTATTTTATTAAAACGTTTTATTAACATATAAACACAGAATTTCCAGCGCGGCAGCCGGCAGCAAGAGAAAAGCTGCAGGAGGCGGAGCAGTTGTCAAGTTCACCAGAGCACGGGGGGTGGCTCTGAGGGGAGGGAGCAGAATGCTTTCCCTGTTCAAAATATCCAATGGTTTTGTTCCTCAGCAGAGGCCAACGCCTCCAGCAAGAATCGTTTTAAAATGGAGAGGTCCCAGACCCTAGTCTGAAGCGAAGTGAAGACAGGGTCTGGTTTTAACCAGGCTACTACCCTCATGGTTCTTTCCTTGTTTTTCACACCTGTAACCTTCACCCCGATACGGATGGGAGAAGCCGCGCTGAAGAACAAAATGTGATATATCTTTTGATGTCTCATATGGTGTCCTGATAGCAGCAGTTTCACACATGTAGTCCCCTTCAGGATGACTGTGCGTACATATTCACGCTGTACTGGTGCAAACTTGTGCAATGTTAACAAAAGTACGCTGACTCTGACTGACTGACTCTGATAAGTCACAATGAGCCCAGAAGACTCATTTACAAGTGGGATCTGCTCAAACAAAAAGTAATGAAATTAGACACATTAGGAAATGGAGGCAAAAACATTCCTATTAAAATCTTTCTTCTTGCTTGAGAATAAAAAATGTAATACAAAAAAACATCTCATACACATAAGCACATAGTGACGTAGACATTCTGCAGAGGTGGGGAGACGCCAAGAACGATGAGCAATGTTCATAGAAGCTCTCGAGGGCACTGCAGGAGTTCTGATAAGGATGGAATAATCAGCCTACTCCCCCTGATGAGATCCGTAAACATTCTCGAAGGATGTCGGGGAATGGTCAAGGTCAACGCTAATGAGAATCCAAGAGTCCTGAAATGATGACAGAATGTTTATTCAGCTGGTTAACTCTGGTTGACGGTGGAGTTCCCCGATGGGCGGGGTTGAGCATCAGATTACATGTCCTCCAGGCGTATTCAGATAAGGTGGCATTCAAGGTCAGCTGGGGGAACCAGATTCAGATAAACACACAGTTCTTTTGGGTACACAGAACATAATGACATCTACCTTGAGTCTGTGTTGGTCCAAAAACGGTTCAGAAATGTCCAAATTATGTGGCCATTGTAGATAAAACCAGCAACCAGCTGAATCCAAAAAGCAGGAACCAGTTATCAAAAATCCAATTAAATATGTGTCCTTAAAATCCACAGATGACAGCAGAGATAGACACATCATCAAGTCTTCAAGTCAAAGAGATATCCAGGTGTGTGCATGCCAATAGGGCAAATCGGCTCGCCTAAAGCCTGTCTTCTCTTTGAAGAAGATTAAGGATTAAGAGAAGATGGCGGCAGGTGTTGACGGTTCTGTGTGAGCTCTGCTGAACATCCAAAATGCCACTTTCTTGATGGTTGTTTCAGACATTTAAATCATCAATCCAAAACATAGGATCACAATATTTTGTGCTTTTTTGCTGAATCTCTGTCCTGGTTCACTGGATAATAATAATAAATAATAATAATGAATTCAAGTTATAACGCACTTTTCATTAGTGAAAATCTCAAAGTGCTACACACATTCATACACCGGTAGCGGCAGACTACCATGCAAGGTGCTTTCCAGTCCTACCGGGAGCAACTCGGGGTTAAGTGTCTTGCCCAAGGACACAACGACCATGGTGTGGGGAACCGGGATTCGAACCGCCAACCTTCCGATCGGGGGACGACTGCCATTACCACTACGCCACGGCCGCCCTTGGATAAGCTTTGGTCGACTTCTGGTGGGTACGGTAGCTGACGGTGCAAACGCGTTTCGGCCACCGTAGTACGTGGCCACTTGAGCCACCTTGTCGGGCTGTGGATGACGATGCGGGTCGCCGTTGGACCGGAGCCTTGGCGGGGAAGTGGATTCAAGTAAAAGCCGCTGCGCTTCTCCAGGGGGTGAAGTTGGACGACGCGGGCAGCCGATGGGACTGCGCTTCTCCAGGGGGTGAAGTTGGACGACGCGGGCAGCCGGTGGAACTGCGTTTCTCCAGGGGGTGAAGTTGGACGACACGGGCAGCCGGTGGGACTGCCTGGACGGGACGGGACGCGGATTCCGCGTTCCTCCAGCAAGTGGCCGCTGGATTTACCTTCTGGAGCTGACGTGTGGTGGGTCCTGTTGACTGTTTGGACAGCTGGACCTGGTCTTACGGCGTTGGTTCTGGACGCTGTAGCTGCTAGGCCGCAGCCAGCTACATAACATAAGGTTGGTGGACACTATCTGACTTCTGCTAAAAAAAAAAACTAAAAAAAAAACACAAAGCTGATTTAACACCAACATCTAATGACTTTTGATGAACAATGTCAAAAAATAGACGAGGCCTAAGGAAAGAGAATCTGGTTGAAATGGAGGATATTAAGAAATGCTTAGACTTCATAAGTGCTGAGCTAACTAGAATAGCTTCTAAACAGGATCTTCTTGATGGCTTGGTGGAAGAAGTGAAACAATTGAAGATCTTGGTGATCAATAAGGACAATAAAATTGCTGAGCTGGAAAGTAGAGTTGATGATTTAGAGCAGGGATCACGACTAAATAATGTGGTGATCACTGGACTTGAAGTCAAACCATTACAGGTAACCCCCGATTTACGAACGAGTTAGGGAGATAAGAACGGTTCGCAGCTCGATTCTGCCGTAGCTAGGGGGTGAAATTAGCCTCCAGTTCGTAGGTCCTTATTCCGTTCGTAGGTCGTGGAAATACCGCTAACGGAGCGCGCGCACACATTTAAGCATGTACAGTAGTGTACTGTAATGTTAAACATTGCTATTCACATTTACAGAATAAATAAAAATATATTTTCTTACTTTGAGATGGTCAAAGCCGACATCTTAGGTTGCCATGCTCAAGGCCTGTGTTAGCTAGCTGGCTAGCTTCTGCTAGCCAGGCCATGGGCTGGTGTTGGAGCGGCGGCGCGATCTGCGATCAATCTGCAGCTCCTGCTCCAGCCTGAGACGTCCACAGAGCTCACAGAGCGATTCCAGCTAGTAATTAATCCATATGAAGCCATCCTGGTCACCAGTGTTCAAAGGCCGGCTCCCGGCAGCTAACCTAAAATGGCGTCCGGTGTTCTACATTAATTTGTGACCGGAGACCCCCGTGACTGAACCAAAAATGGCGTCCGGTGTTCTACATTCATTTGTGACCGTGTAAACTGAAGACCTACTTCCTGCTGCCCAAGATTGCTCAAAAATGATCAGAAATGATCATTTTTATCATAGTTATTATTTATAAAGCCTTTAAAACAACCACATCTGCAACAAAGTGATGTACACATGAAATGAAGAACATTTAAACACACAAAAAAAAAATACATTTTTTTTAATACAGTAATTTCATATTTTTATTAAATATGATACGTTCGTAGGTCCCGTTGTTCGTAGGTCGATGGAGTCGTAACTAGGGGGTTTGCTTCAAGGGTGGTTAAAGGTGACAATAAAACTGATGCATCACAACGTGAGGAACAACAGACTTTGGAGACTCAAGTGGTGTCCTTTTTACATGGAAAGGACATTGCTGTGAACTATAAAGACATTTCATCCTGCCATACATTGCCCAACAAAGCGGATAAAAACAAACCAACAATAATTATGAAGCTAGTTAGTAGAAAAATCAGAACTAATATACTAATGCAGGGAAAAAAACTGATAGGATCAAAGGTATATATAAACAAACATCTAGCCAAAAAAAAATGGAAATCTTGCTCGTGAGGCAAGGTTGTTGAAAAAACAGAACATAATAACATCCACATGGACAAGGAATGGTATTATTTGGGTTAAAATTAATGAGGGTTCTCAGCCAAAGATTATAAAAGAACTGAAGGACTTGGAAAGACTTAAATGATCCTCAAATTATATTCTATTAAATTCTAATCTACAACTCCATTAAAAGTACAGTCGGAAAAGAATGGACTTATCAATATGACAATACATGAAGATACAGACTCTAAGATATATAATATTGAAGATGTAATTGATAAAGATTTCTTTCCAGTTATAAAAGCTTGTAAATACTACAATGAAGATCAGTTTAACAACATTAATGTAACCAATGCAACTCTCTCTATTATTCATTTCAACTGCAGAAGCATAAATGCAAATATATCTAACATCATGGATTACTTGGATCAACTAAATAGAACATTCGATATTATAGCACTATCTGAAACTTGGTTAAAGGTTCAGTATGCAGTTTCTGTAGAACTGCAGCAGTTAGAAATATTTTCAACAGGCAAAGCATTCTGATCCCTCCCCCTCAGAGCCATATGTGGCTCTGCCCCCTTGTGGTCTGTTGAATTTCAAATTCAAGCTCTGTTTTTATTGGCTGATTCAAATTCAAGCTCTGTTTTTATTGGCTGGTTACAAACTCTGTTTTTATTGGCTGGAAAATGGCGGGTCACCTTTTCTTTTTAGAAATGCTTATTTACCACCTGGAGAAGCAAGGGGACAATATTTTTTTTTTAAAAATTTCAGAGATTACCTGGCTAACATCAGTCTGTCAGGAGGTAGTGACAGAGTGAAGAAATATGTTCATAAAAAAAGCTACATACTGCAGCTTTAAACGATGTAAATAATAGTATTAATTTACACAACGTGAACAGAATAAGTGGAAGGGGTGGTGGTGTTGCTTTACTTGTCAAGGATGGAATGAAATGTAAATTGATCAATGAAATGTTGACAATTGTTGATAACACTATGGAAATTGTAACAATAGAAATAATATGCAACACTGGTAAAAACATCATAGTAAGTTGTGCATACAGATCACCTGGCTCAAAGACGGAAACATTTATTGATAAACTTATTGAGTTACTGGAGAAGAACATTAATAAGAGTGTTTTTTTATGTAGGGACTTCAACATAGATTTGGGAAACATAACGGAAGCGAATAATATCAACACCTTCATTAATTCTATGTACAGTATAGCTTAAATCTGTATCCATTAATTTCAGAGCCTACAAGAATCACAAATCATAGTGCCACTATTGTAGATAATATCTTCACAAATATAAATCATCCGGATCTGTTAGGTGGTATTCTTGTTTCTGATCTAAGCGATCATTTACCAATTTTTACAATTTATGACAATGATCAAACCTTCATTAAAGCAGTTATTAATAAGAAAAAAGTAATTAACACATCCAAAAAAGCTATGGAAAGACTAGTCTACGACTTAGATAATCAAAATTGGGAAAAAGTGTTTGTTAGTGATGTGAACACATCATATGATGAGTTTATGAACATTTTGCAAACTATTTACGATAAAAATTGTGTGCAAAAAGCTATACTAGGAATATCAACTTTGACCAACCATGGATTACAAAAGGACTGAGAAATGCTTGCAAAAAGAAGAACTACTTGTACTCATGTTTTTTGAGATCTAGAACACAAGAATCTGAAGCAAAATACAAGAGGTATAAAAATAAGTTAGTAAGTATTATAAGAAAACGTAAACAGGAATATCACAGTGAATTATTGGATAAAAGTAATGGTGATACTAAAGCTACTTGGAGAGTAATGAACAATCTCTTAAAGAATCATAAATCAAAGACTGGCATTTCACAACATTTTGTAAAAAATAATGAGGACATCTATGACGAAAATGAAATGGCAAATGGTTTCAATCAATATTTTGTTAATGTGGGTCCAAGTCTTGCAGCTAAAATTCCAAAAGTAAACAATACAGTGAATCACTCAATCTCTAGTAATACTAACAGTATTCTTCTTAAGGAAACAAATAAAGAAGAAATAATGAATGTTGTTAAAAAAAATTCTGATAAACTTTCCAAAGACTGTGTTGATATGGATATGAAATTTGTAAAAGATATAATGAGTCATGTCATTGAACCATTCATTTATATTTGTAATCTATCCTTTTCAATCGGAAAATTTCCAGACAATATGAAAGTGGCAAAGGTGGTTCCTCTCTTCAAAGATGGTGATAAAAGCTTATTTAACAATTACAGACCAATATCCATACTACCACAGTTTTCAAAAATCCTAGAAAAATTATTTGTAATTAGATTAAACCAATTCATTGATAAACATAACATTTTAAGAAATAGTCACTATGGTTTCAGAGCAAAGACTTCTACATCAAATGCTATAATGGAATTAGTTGAACAGGTTACCACTGCTGTTGATCAAAAAAAATATTGTCTTGGAATTTTTGTTGATCTGAAAAAGGCCTTTGATACTGTGGATCATACCATTCTCATCGACAAGTTGAGTAAATATGGTGTAAGAGGACCAGCATTGCAGTGGGTAACTAGCTATCTCAGTAACAGGAAACAATTTGTGCAAATAAATGATGCAAGCTCCAGCCTCTGTAATGTTACATGTGGAGTCCCTCAGGGCTCCATCATTGGACCTAAGTTATTTATTCTGTATGTTAATGATTTAGTCAAGGTATCAGTACTTCTCAAATGTATTCTTTTTGCTGATGATACAACTTTTTTTTGTTCTGGCCATGATATTATACAGATTTTTGAGTTTATGAAGATAGAATTAGCAAAAATACAAAATTGGTTTAATCTAAATAAATTGTCATTTAATTTAGATAAAACTAAATATATGATATTTGGTAATAAAAAACTAACTGTTGATTTTCCATTTATGATTGCCGGTGTCGAGATCTGTCATGTTAGTGAAGTGAAATTTCTAGGTGTCATCATTGACGACAAATTGACTTGGAAACAACACATAAATTCAGTAAGAACAAGGGTAGCGAGATCTATTGCTGTTTTATACAAAGTCAGGAACCTGTTAGTTGATAAAGCTCTGTACTTATTGTACAACACAATTGTCGTTCCACACATGATTTATTGTATTGACATCTGGGGTAAAGCATGTAAAACTTTAACCGAACCTGTTTTTTTGTTACAGAAAAGAGCTGTAATTAGATAAACATAACATTTTAAAAAGTCTTAAGCCCAGTCTTATAACTGGACAATGTGTCAGCCTTACAGACAGGAACTTGAAAAAGACTTCTGGACAGAAGTCGAAACGTTTTCTGCAACAAATAAAGTCCAGTTGATCCTGTATTGAACGCCTTTTTTGATTTAATCATGTCCTGGACGACTGAGAATCTTCACCAGCATACAGCTGTACGAATAATTACCAGAAAAAGTTATTGTCACCCATCCAGCACACTGTTTCACCAATTGAAGTTGTTAAAATTCAGTGACTTGGTACATTACAATATTCTGTCAGTCATGTATAGAGCTCACAAAGAAGTACTGTACTACCATTTAATATCCAAATACTTTTTGTTAAACGTAAAAGCTGTTATAATTTAAAGGGAATAGACGTTTTTGTTAAACCTAAATACAGAACCAGTTCGAGGGGTCGGTCAACCTCTATTCAAGGAATTGGTTTGTGGAATGTTTTGGATACTGAAATTAAAAATGCTGCTTCATTATTTATATTTAAGAAATTAATCAAAACAAAATTATTACAGGAATATATATAAATTGTTTTTCGTGTGTGTTAGTTGTAAATTGATGATTACGATTATGAGTTATTTTTATTATGTTAACTGCTGATGATTTTTTTGTTTGAGTTGACGGATAGTAAATGGGGGCAGATACAATAAGATTTGTTCTTCATTCTGCCACCCTTCATTTTATTTCTAAATATTGTATACTAACATTTGTGATTTTTTTTGTGTTATATTTTAAAATGAATAAATTTAATAAAAAAAATAATAAAAATAAAAATAAAAGAAATGTTGTCAAATTGTGTTGAGGGACCAACTGGCCAAATAAGTCCATTGTTTTTTGTTTGGAAGATATGCAAGAGAGGCTCAGAAGCAGTTTCACAGACAGACAGAGCAGCAAAGCGGCGAGGGAGTGGGAGCGTCCATCCAAGGCAGAAGCAAGTGGTATTTCTATAGTACTCTAGAAATATGCATGCATGTTATATAGTGCAGCTGCTCTTACGTTATCCTACCTTTAAAACTACTTTTCAATTCAGTTCAGTTTATTTATACAGTATACGGTAGCGCCAAGTCACAACAGAAGTTGTCTCAGGGCATTG